>PVJC01007677.1:0-10546 GCA_004026665.1 Murina feae | reverse complement strand
CAAGTCATCAACCTCAGTATAATCAATTGCCTGTCATAGCTGAGGGGTGTTTTTAGTAATGAGTGAAGTGTACAAGTTTGGAGGGAGAAGCTAGAACAGACTTAAATTTCCCTGAAAGAATAAGAGAGAGATCAAGAGGATCTGGGCAAGATCCCTGAGGGAGAGAACAAAGCCAGGGAAAATGAAAGGCTGTTTCTGAGATGGTGCAGGTGGCAGGAAGGAAGGTAATCTGATCTCTGGAGACTAAAAAGCAAGATTTGGGAGAAGAAATGTTTCCTGGCGATTTGCCAGCTAAATTCTGTGGGGGCAACCTCTCACACTTATCTCCCACTAAGAAAATTTCACTTAATTCTACAATACTCACTGTTCGATGGGAATGGATTCTCTTTGGTAAATATTAACAAAACCTGGCTTCAAGATTAAGATATGGAGAAAAAGAGAACTTGTGGGCGAGGGAAGCAGACATGTGGCTTCTATTCACTCTTGTGTGAATGAAGGGACATCTTTGCATGAAAGACCTAGTGTTCAGCACTCAATGCTTAGGCTGGGGGCAGGGTATTTACTTAGCCTGACTTAAGGACCACAGGCTAGAAAGGTATGGGAAAGACAGGATGGAGTCTCCTCAAATTTGAGTCTACAGGATCCTGGAACTTCTCTCGCTGACCACCCAGGAGTAGGCCTGGACTTTATGTTTCTCAAAAGATGCTACCCAGGAGGTCCAGACCCCTGCTCAGGACAGTCTTGCCTGATCAGAAGAGCAGCTTATGAGTAGGACTAAGCATACATTCTGTCGAAAAAACTCCCACAGAGTCAACAATCGTTTCATTACCAATGCTTTTAAAATACTTGAAAAAATATGTGTATCAAGAAGGAGCTTGGGGACTTTTTACTCAATAATTTTTACCTCTAAGCCTTTGTACCCAACTATTTAAATGTTAATAAAGATGGAGGGTGTTATTTTTTGTGCACCGTGAAAAAGTCTTAAAACTTTTTGTGTGCACTTTTACATTTGGGGCCGATTGTCAGATACTACGAGGGTTTATATTTCTTTTCTTTTTAAAAATAGTTCTTTATTGTTGAAAGTATTACATGTGTCCCCTTCTCCCCCTGCCCCCAATTGACCCCCTCCAGCCTGCCCCCACCCCTCACACCAGGATTTTACCACCTAAGAGGGTTTATTTCTAATTTGTTTTCAGGAAATTTTGTGTCACTACCTTTTTAGAAGATTTAAAATTATATCTCCAGCTATGATTTATGCAGAAGCTAATGGTTTGAAAAGGAAAAAGCAAGGCATGGTCAAGATGGCTCTGTAGCCACTTAGGAGTCATGCTCTGGGGTGGGGGTGGGGGGTGGATGCAGTCTAGAAGGTGTCAATGAGGGGGAAAGGGGACATCTGTAATACTTTCAACAATAAAGAAAAAATAAAAATTGACGCTCTCTTTCCACGGCATGGAATCATAGCTTGAAGCAACTTTCCAGTTGGAGGTTACAGTTCTTAGCACTCCATTCCACTCCCACCTCCATGCGGGTGACTAGTAATTGCTAGTGGAATATAAGAGTTACTATGTGGCCAAACAAGGGGTTGTGCCTTCACCATTGTCTCTTTTCTTATCTGCCAACTAAATAGAGGGAACACTGCTGCCGTAGAGAGGACGAAGGTCACAAGATAGGAGTGTATCACCAAGCAAGAACATCTCTGCTGGGTTTATGGAGCAAGAATTAAACTTCTACTATGTTAAGCCACTGCAGTTGTCTCAGGGCTTATGTGTAATACTAGCTAGCATTACTTTAACCAATAGAAAGGGCTGTTAGGGACTTAGCCAGTCCATCATCAGTCTTGTACACGGAGCATAACCTTGGAATGCACTTTGCCGTTCTAAACCCCCCAACTGAAATACATTTTGGAAAATCATACAAAAATAACGCCTGGGGTGATGATGGTGGTAGTATTCTTTAGTAAGTCCTCCGTCTGAGCTAGGCGAGGTCCCAACAGGGTTGCCTTTCAGGAAAAGGCACATGCAAGAAGACCCAGGACTGGGCCCCAAAGGAGTGGTTGAGGAATTTATTAGTTGGAAAAGACACAATGCTAACAGGCATGTGGTTAATAGGAGCTTAGGAAATACAGCCAAAGGGTAGAAAACTCAGAGTGCAGGTTAAACAAGGTATTAGCCTGAGCAAGTGAAGCTTAAAAAGACAAAGGGAAGATAAGTAGGAAAAGTTTTGTGGCGATGGTATGAATGCAGAGGTAGGGAAGAGCTGGCTAGGACCTAATTTGATGGAACTGCCATCAGTGTAGTTATCTGTGTATTTCTCTTTGGGCTTCCCAGGGCCCTCCCAGTCCACCCAGCCTTTAACATCTGGAAGCACTGTGCATACAAGGAGTAGGCCCTTCCTCATTTTCAGACCGATGGGATACATCTGGGGGTGTGAGGATGCAAGGCAAGCAGAGAGCAGGTGCCTCGGTCACGCTGTAGGTACTCAGCAGGTTGACTCTTCCAGAGTTTGGTGCAGTTCCAGGTGATCCCAGTAAGATGTGCAGAGCCTCACTGCCAAGCTCCCACATATGGAGCCCTGGAAGCTTACAATTGTTGCTCTTTTTCTTTCTGCTAACGATGGTCTGTATATCCTACTCTTCTCCCCTTATCTCCTCCCTTTTGGACCTAAAACTCTGATGCCAGGGTCCTGGGCAAAAAAGACTGAGGCATTTCCCTGTTAAGTCAATTTATTTGAAGAAGAGAGACACAGTAACTAAAAGTAAATTCCATTGAAGACAAGGGGTTCCTATTGCTCAGAAAAAGCACTTTCTCCACTCACATGACAGACTCCTTTCATCTGGTCATTAGTCTGGGATTTGTGGGTGGTGAGAGAGACTCTGTACCTGACATGCCTTAATGAGAACACCTAAACATGAGAACAAATTGTTACTTAGTAAAGAGAGTTCTTATGGGAAGAACTTTATTTTAATCAGCATGTGTATTAGTTGAAATGCAGTTGCCTATAACAGACATTGCTGTAGCTATTTTAACAAGATATGGATTTAACCTTTACAATTATTGGAAGGGCTGAAGGAGCAAACTCTAGGGCCAGCTGCCAGGAATGACTACCAGAAAAACAAAACCAATTGCCCAACCAGGAAGGCTGCTACCTTTGCCATAGTCAGGAAGTTGGGGCATCAGAAAGTTTCTTTGCTGCCCTATGAGCATGGCTCAGTAGTTGAATATTGACCTATGAACCAGGAGGTCAAGGTTTGACTTCCAGTCATGGCACATGCCCAGGTTGTGGGCTCAGGCCCCAGTGTAGGGACATGCATGAGGCAGCCTATTAATGATCCTCTCTCATCATTGATGTTTCTATCTCTCCTCTCCCTCTCCCTTCCTCTCTGAAATCAATACAAACATATTTTTTAAAAAAATAAAGTTTCTTTGCTGGGTTCAGGATCACATCACCTTAGCCACAATCCTGGGATCAGGAATCTGCCACCACGGCCATTGGCTCTCAGAGCATGCTACCTTAGTTGTGCTCCTGAGATTAGGAAGCTGCCATCGTATTGTGAGTGTGAGCCAGTGATCTTTTCCATCAAAGAAAGGAGCTCACTACCATCTTAGGTCCCACCATTTTGATCTGACCTTCAGATAATCAGGGGGCTGCCATCTTGGGCTCCGTTTTACCCCTCCCCTTCCTGTGAATTAGCCAATCTTGTAATAATGTAAACCTGAGCTCTGAGCCCTGACCAACCAAGTCAGAGTTCAAAGTGAGGGGCAGGGCAGACCGACTTAGGAAATAAAACCCAAACAGACTTCCCATTAGGTGTGCTTTGCCCATGATTTCCAGCTGGCAATAGCATCCTTCTGTGCAGAAGTAAATTTGCCTTGTCCATCCAGTTTCAAGTGTTTGTCTCATTCCCACAACACTGTCAATGAGTGTTTCTAACAATATCTATTGTTCCAGAGCCACTCCATGCCTGCTAGATCCAGGGCAGCATAATGGAGGCCTCTCATATTGATTGCTACCTCTTTCCCTGCTTGACTAAATCTTCAAAGATGATTCTCACATGAGTCTACCTGATTAGCAGAACCTAAGTCACATCCATTTCCTGGTTTCAAGGGAGTGAAAAAATAGAGTTTTTAGCTCTCAGTCTCTGTCATCAAGGAAGGTGCACTAGAGAGGGGTTGGAAGAGATGTCCAGCAAGGCAATCTATAGAGTTTACTGTCAGTCATCCTCCCCAGAAAAAAGCCCTCGTCTCTGCCATTGACACTGGGACTGGCCTTTCATAATATGAAACAGGTCCAATTAGATAAAAGCTTCAATTTTGAAAGCAAAATAGTGCAATATAATGTCATTGAGCTGAGGAACATTTTGCTGAGTACAGCCTGCATTGATGTAAATGATACAGACAATAAAAATGTAACAAGACTAGATATATAAAGTGACTATTACTATCTGGAAAAGAAACTAAACTTGAAAAATAATTTTTGAAAATAAATGTATTAAAAAGTTGTGACATCCAGCAACACTACGTATTTTTTAAAGATTCAAACATATGCAAGACAAATTTTAAGTACATTAGAGTGTTTGTCTATTGTGGAGAGAGAGTCTGTATGAGAGTAGGGACTTCAGAGGAGAAAAAGAATAAAATTAAAAAGAGAATAGTCTGAAAAAAAAGAGAGAGAATAACCTGTACTGACTGATGATAAAAGTGTGCCATAATCTGTATGGTACAAATAGTTCAACTCCTGATTTTGTAACATTTACTTTTTTAATATGTTTTTTACTTATTTGCAAGAGAAAGAGAGAGAGGCATCGATGTGAGAGGGAAATATCAGTTGGTTGCACCCCAACCAGGGACCAAACTGCCCTGACAGAATCAAACTGGAAACCCTTTGGTGTCTGGGATGACACTCAATCAACTGAGCCACACCAGCCAGAGCTTGATTATTTTAACATTAAATAGGATACATAAAAATTACCAAAAGTGTTAACTGGTAATTAAAAGCATGCATTTCAAATACATTTGCAACTGAACACTTCATGAAAACACTGCCAAGCAGAGCAGGGGAAGGGGGAATTGGAAAGGTGTTGGTTAAGGGTACAAACTTGCAACTAGTAGGTAAATATGACTTGGAGATTTAATGCAGAGTATAGTGATTATAGATGACACGGTATTATAAACACCAAACTTGCTAAGAGTCTAGATCTTATTTCCACCAAAAAATAAAAAAATGATAGCCTTAGCAGGTTGCGCAGTGGTTAGAGTGTCAGTCAATGGACTGAAGGGTTGGGAGTCTGATTCTGGCCAAGGTCATGTACCTTGGATTCAGACTGAATGCCTGGCCCTGGTTGGGGCACGTGCTAGGGCCTTAGGGGGGCAACCAATCGATGTATCTCTCTCACATCAATGTTTCTCTCTCTGTGTCTCTCCCTCTCCCTTCCACCCTAAAGAATCAATGGGAAAAATATCCTCAGGTGAGGATTTAAAAAAAGAAAGAAAAAGAAATGAT
This sequence comes from Murina feae, assembly GCA_004026665.1. Classification (NCBI taxonomy): domain Eukaryota; kingdom Metazoa; phylum Chordata; class Mammalia; order Chiroptera; family Vespertilionidae; genus Murina; species Murina feae. The sequence continues at coordinate 5,047 of PVJC01007677.1, read as the reverse complement.
AAATATAGGATGTAATGGAAGTATTACCTAATTCTACAATGGAAATCATATTATAATATGTAAATGTATCAAATCAACATGTACACCTTTAACTTACACAATGTTATATGTCAATTACATCTCAATTAAAAATAACATAAAAATAAAATATAAAAGCTAAAAGAAATATAAATCACCCCCCAAATTCTGAAATACATGCAAATATATAATTTGTAAAAGTTTAGAAAATGCCACATAGGATTTAAAAATTAATTAAATGTCCAAATGGAACACCTAGGAATGTTCACATTCTCAATTCTGATAGAACAGTTAAGGTATCAAAATAATATGAGAGCCTGATAAAAATTGTGCAAATGAAGTTTATTGAATATGAAAGGAATATACAGACATCATGAAAACATTTTATTTTATTTTTAATTGAATTCATTGGGATGACATTGGTTAATAAATTTATGTAGAATTCAGGTATACGATTCTATAATACTACATCATCTGTATATTGCATTGTATGTTCATCACCCCAAGTCAAGTCTCCTTCTATTACCATTTATCCCCCCTTTACCATTAAATGTATGTTTAAGAATTCACAAACTGAAAAAGTGGCTAGAACAGTAACCTAAAATAGTTTAAAAATGAATGCCATCAATTGTTACAAAGTATAAACTGTTGTTGGGAAATACTTTCAGCCAATTTTCAAACTTAAAAGGTTTATGAAAACTTCAGAAACTGAACAGAGAGAATGACATTGCTTACCTTAAAAGGAAATAAAAACAAAAATATCAAAAGAACCACAACAAGGAAGCAATTCCACAAAAACCTAAAACACATCTACTTGACACATAAACCTAAAACACATCTACTTGACACATAAAATCACTGAAAAGAATCCAAAGCCATTTAAATTTATTGAAAGATCCTAGTTGTTGATTATTAACATTTCATTTAAAACAATTAAAAATGTTATAATTTTCCCAAAATTATACAATGCCATTCCCTAAAATTTATTCTTTCCCGAGTTCTCCTGTAGCCTATTCAAACCAAATCCCCTACACAATTCTGCAGTTGCTGAGCAGGCCAGGGGGCATCCTTTCAGCACTTACAGACCACACAAAGATCAGGGCTCTCGCTTCTGCTTCTGCCTTTCATACCATGAAACAACTTTGCTAAACCAAAGGTCTTAGGTTGGCTCCTCCTATCTTTGCCCACAGCCAGCGAGGGGCAAAGTAACCCCCACAGTTCCCAATCAGACTTAGGGCGATCCCCTCCTCAGTAGCATTCTCTCTCCCTATATGGAACTAGAAGCTTCTTCCAGAGCTTGTGGCAGTGCAAGGTCACACTGAAGTGATAGGAAGGAAGAAAACCCTACCTGCTTCCCCTCTCAGATGGCTTCTGCAGCTGGGTGATGACAGTCAACCTTAGCCTTTTCCTTTTTGCTGGCTACTGGAGGTGACTAGGAGATTCTTCAGTTTGTTGTGAATGTTTCCCATGTACAGGCAAAAAGCTCAAGTAATTGGGTCGGGTGTAGATGGAAAAAGGTGAAGTCCCTGGTCTGGGGGTTGGAGCACATTGAAGAGGGCAAGTGCCTTATGTTGTAGGGAGCAGAAGTCAGGGCTCTAGTCTGGAATGGAGCTATGTCACAGTGAGATGAAGGTTGTCTGGGATGAGCTGCCTTCTTTCAGGAATGACCAATGTGTGGGTTTTAATGTAGGCATGAGCATCATCAAGGTGCAAGAGGCAGGGGTGAACGCATGGTCAGAGCTGGGCTGTCAGTGGCAAAGCTGTTTAACCAGATCTAGCCAGGGACTATTCCCAGGTACTGTATTTAATCAAATCTAAAATGCCATCAAATGTAAAATGTACCATTATATTATGTATCACTGCACTAAGAAAGTAAAAAGGCTGCCAATTAAACCATATCATAATGTTGTCTTTGCACTTATAATTTTAAATTTTTACTTATTGAAAGAGTTATTTTAATCTTATATATAAACAATATGTTTTCATATATCACTCTTATAAGTACCTAAAAATATAAAAGTGATATAAATTGCTTAAAGTATTTCTAAAATTTCTTCTCATCTATAACTTGACTATTCTAAATCATTCTTCAGTTCAAAGTTGGGATTCATGTTTTTCCACATGATATTGTCCTCTGTTATCAAGACTGTTGGTGATGCAGCATTTTATAGAAGAGTGACTACTGTCCATGGGATTTTCTCTCAAGCTACAAGTTTTGACTTGGGCTTCTTGCTTGGCTTGTGAAAAGCAACCCTGTTGAACAATTCTGTTATCTCAATAACAAAACATAATAAAGTTTCAGCTACTTGTAGACTTCTTCCTTGCTTTGGGCTTAAAATACACTTGGATGTTGCTCGACATTAAAAAAATGTGGAATTGCAACAATTTCTCCATGTTTCAGGTATCTATTGCTTCATAATAAACCACAGCTATGCAGGTCACTATTTCCAGCCTAAGGGCTGCCATTACTCTGTATGCTGATATGCATCTGAGTGTTGAAGTTTGTTCCAAAGCTCTTCATGTTTAACTTTTGAAAAAAATTTATAGACTCATAAGAAATTGCAAAAATAATACAGAGAGGTCCTACGTGCTCATCACCCAGTTTCCCTTGATGAGGCTATCTTACATAACTTAGAGTGCATTGCCAAGACCAGGAAATCAATAGGCACAATACAATTAACTAGACTACAGATATTAACTCTGATTTTACCTTTTTTGCATGCACTTATTTATTTTTTATGTTTGTAGATCATTCAATGGCATTTTATCATATATATATTTGTATAACCAGCACCGCAATCAAGATGCAGAATGTTCTGTCACCACAAAGATCTCCCAGCTATCCCTTTAGAGTCACAATTTTTATTGGGGCAACTGCTCTCAGCTTCTTTTTTTATTCTTATTTATTTTCTGTTTGTAGATGCTAAACAGAACCACTGTTGGCTGCCCGTCTATTTTGCCTTCTAAGCATGCCACAACACTCTACACAGCAAGCCCCCATTGGCTCCTCTTCTGACTTAAAATATTGTCAGTCCTTATGGTGCAAGCTGCTGGTTTATGGCAGTTAATTGCTGTCACCTAGCCTCTATTACTTCAAGGTTCCATGATCCTGTGGACATTAATGAGTCCAGCTCTGTGATCACTTCTCTTATTGTTAGCCCTAGCCAGCCGATGAGAGCCACCACTGAATTCCTTAGTAATCCTGCCACCCCTCTCACCAATACATTACTGATGGCTTTGGTGAACAGTGAGTTTTCTGGGCGTTCCATGGAACATAATCTGATAGTGTTTCTGATCTCACGTGGTATATCCATTCCAACATGTCCAATTCCTTCAGCCTCCTTATTCCTTCCTCCACCATCCTCCAGGCAATGTAGGCATTTCCACTTTACTCAGCATGGCCCATGCCATCCTAGCAGTGAGTTTGCCCAACCCCAAAATGTTAAATCCACCTCCCAAAGAAAGTACTCTCAAATTGATAAAGTCTTGCTTCTTCAATGATATGTTCTAGCTTCCATGATTAAGTACCTTAAAATCCAATCCCAGGGGTACTCATCTGGCTCATTCCACTATGTGTTAGCTAGTTCTTGAAGCTCCTTCAGTATGTAATCTACTTCCTTCCTTATTAGGTCCAGCATATCTCCATGTGGATGCTGGGATTTAATTCAGGTCACTAGCCTGGCAGCTAGGAGAAAATATTAGGGTAGCTCCTGAAAGGGAAGCCATATGCTTTGTGGGGTGAAGCCTCACTGGCATCTTCTAGCATGAGAGAAGTGCTAGCTCTTCCTAGGGAAGGGTTGGTTACCTTTGCAATTTATGTGAGTCCAGGGAAATCTACAAAGCCAACATCTTAGGAGTATCAACCCAGATGTCACCATTCTATTTTTAAAGTCTCAGGTTTTTTTCAACCAGAGCTCTGACTTTAGTGTGACAGACTTGCCTAAGATGAGCATTTAACCATCTTGAGGCTCTTACTATCAAATCCTGATTCTGCTTTATTGATGTGTTTGCTCTTCTCCTGAAGGAGAAAGGGGCATCTTTATAAGCTAGCAACAAGATTCTCTGGCTCTTATACTTAGTCATTATATTTATAGTTGCTTGTTAACATTGCTCAATCTCATTCTCTTTTTGTAGGACAATAATACAAATTAGTAATAACCAGGCAACTTTACTGACCTATCTTTCAAATGCCAGAATCATCATACCTGCAAGTATATTACTTCTACTGGGCATTTTCCCAGGTCACTACTGGTGAAATCTTCAGCAGCTGGGTCACCACACCACCTTGTGAAAAGGGATATCTGTTCCCATCTACAACTCAAAATGACACCCACTTTGTTCAGCAGTTGGAGAGTATTCTGGTTCCCAAACTCTCCCTGATAATCTGGTTTCTTGGCTCTCATCAACAGTACAATTCATGTCTATTCAAAATCTCCAAGAAGCAGATGCCAAGATGGGATTCGATGTGCAAGAAATTTATAGAGAGAAATGCCTATGGGTTATAAAGAGGAAGAAGCAGAAATAGGCTGAGAGAGCCTTCAGACTATGATCCAGGTCTGACACCTGTGAAAGGAGAGGGGGAAGAAAGCAGTATTGGTTAGAAAGAGTCCTAGCCTATAGCACAGTTCAAAGAACGTTTGAGCCAGATACATGGCTTTAAGGAATATTGTGTCCCACAAGGATGAATCAGCATTAGTATTTGCACCAAGTTCAGTCAGTGGCTGTTGGTAGCCTGAGGAAAGCATAGTCTTGGCACAAAAATGGTGGTAGAGCAAGTCAGGTAGAAACTGGGGCTATTAGCCAACTATTTTTCTTATAGCAGGAGATCTCAGTGGTACATTTTTTTTTTATTATTTATTTATTTTTTTATTATTATTATTTTTTTAATTTATTTTTATTGTTCCGATTATTACAGTTGTTCCTCTTTTTTCCCCCATAGCTCCCCTCCTCCCAATTCCCACCCCAACCTCTGACCTTGCCCCCCCAATTGTCCTCATCCATAGGTGTACAATTGTTGTCCAGTCTCTTC
>PVJC01007676.1:0-50734 GCA_004026665.1 Murina feae | reverse complement strand
CTTCTTCTAGTCTACTCTTGATGCTTTCTATTGAGTTCTTCATAGCAGTGATGTCGTTTTTCATTTCTTCTTGGTTCTTCTTCATTTCCTCTTGGTTTTTCTTCATTTCCTCTTGGTTCTTACACATACTGTCAAATTTGTCTTCCATTCTTTTCATCCACCTTATGACCATTTCCCTGAATTCTTTCTCCAACAAGTTACTTGCTTCCATTTCATTTACTTCCCTTTCTGGTGATGCCTGTTTTTCTTTCATATGCGGGCTGTTTCTTTGTTTCCCCATGATCTATCTTCTCTGGCTATCTGGTTATATAGTTTTTTCTCTCCTGTGTTGATTTAAAGGCACAAAATACAACACAGCAAGGCACAATGCACAAGGATGTGAACCCAAATGTATTCACGATACTTATAACCCACTAACGGTTACCACTATAGAGAAGAGAGTTAGGGGGTAAAAAAAGAAAGAAAAGGAAGAAAAGAAAGGAGAAAGGGAGTGCCAGAACAAATTTGGGAAAAGGAAGGCAAAGAAAAAAAAGGTAAGAGCAATAAAAAAAAAAGAATAAAATAGAAGGGGGGGAAGAGATTGTATGGGGAGAAAACTCAAATAGAATAGCTACTAGTAGCAACAAATGACATCTACAAAGACCTAGAGATGAATGGAGTACATCAACTAATCAATCAATTAATAATTAACATCTAACAAGGTTAGGAGAAACAGAATTTAAAAAACAAAAACAAAATACCACCAAAAAACAAAAAGGAAAAGCGAGACAGTCTCACCAAAAATTATAAAAAACCCTCGTATAATAAAATGATGCTATAGGAAATCTGAAAATAGAATGAAGAACACTAATCTCAAAATAATATAGATAAAATAAAATGACTCTTAGAAAAAGAAAAAAAATAGTAGTAGTAATAATATTGATTAAAAATAAAGATACAATAATTAAAAAGATAAAATCAAGTGAGGAAAAAAGACAAAAAGTTGTTTCTTAATGGAAAAAAGAAAAAGAAACAAAATTTTTTAAAAAAAGAAAAAATTAGAAAAAGAGAGAAAAATGTGCAGTAGTGAGGGTCATTCACTTCTTCTGCTCTTCTGATTGGTGCGTCTTAGTCTTGTCAGCTATTCAAGAGAGTATGGAAGTTTCCTGTGATTCACTGCTCCTCTGTGTCATAAACCAGTCCTGATTTAAAAGCCGGCAGTATCTAGGTTGTGTTTTTAAAAAAAATCCTTTTTATAGTTCAGGGTAGAGTCTGGGTGTGGCTGTATTAGTTGCCTGGATACTGGAGGGAGGGTTTGTCTCCTCAGGGCACAATGGCTGCCTAGGCCCCAGGCTCTAGCATGAGTCAGCACCAAACTGCATGAGTCAGCACCAAACTCGCTGCCACCTTTCCTGGACCCCCCTCTCTCTCCAGATGCCACAACTCAGCACCCTCTCCCACACTCCAGCCACAGGTAAATGTCTGTATCCACAATGCCTTATGCGTGGGGCTCAGTGCAGTTAGACTCCAACCACAGAGGCGAGAGGGGCTGCGGCCGCACGTGTGCCTCTCCTGCTGGCACGCTTCAGTCTTTACCGTGGACCCAGATGTAAAATCCACTTCGAGGGGGCACCTTCTCTCCTGCCCGCACGCCCCAGCCCTTTCCTAATTGTGAAGCCGGATTGAGAATCCCCTGCTGACCAGCAGTTCCACGGAACCTCTTTCTGCTGCACTGCCGGTCTCAGGAGACGCGGCTGGGTGCTGGCGCCAGTGCCCTGCGGAGACTTTCCGATCCTCAGGGCTAAGGTCTGGTAAAATATCTTTCCCAAAGCCTTGAATTTACCTCTCTCAGGAGTCTTCTGTCTTATCCAGCTGCAGGCTGTCTCCCAGCTCAATCTCCACTGCCAATTCGGGCTGGAAGCTACTCGTTTCAGCTGCTTTCCCTATCTGCTCTGGGACAAGGCACTCTGGGAGTATATATCTTGACATAGAAAGGCCTGAAGATTCCATAGTGCAAAAGGCAGCAAGAAAAGAATCTGAAAATGAAAACAATAAGTGATAACAGGCATTCTACGTGTTTGTATAAAACTGAGTCATAAAAACTGTCCATATTATCCTAAATATTTTTAGACTTACATCTTTGATCAGAGATTTTCGACCACTGTTCTGATATTTCAGATTCCTTTGCCCCGACTCCTTTGTGTCCTGCACCAGAAACAGAACAACCACAACTGGTTTACCTGAGACAATCAGAGTCCAACCAAGAAAATAAAAGCCATTATAGATCCTCAAATGAAGAAATTTAATTTAAGTTACACAAGCTATGGAGCTGAATGTCAAACAAGAGATGGCGAGACAATCCAAAGGTCAGTAACAACAGAAAGCAACACTCGTGGAGCTGAGGAGCAAAGGAAGGAGGTGATATTTTGAGAACCCAGAAGCCCAGGCCATCCAGCAGGAGCTAGAATCTCATGAAGAGTTGCCCAGGGGGAATGGAGCCACAGAGAGCACAGTGCAGTGGCACCTGGCATCATGGAGGAGACCTGCCACTTCTGGAATGTTTGATTACCCTTTCTCAGCCTCCATTCTTCTATCAGAGTGTTGCTGTGTAAGAGAAAATCAGTTGGAAAGATATAGTTTCCTGAAATGCAGAGCAGGGGAAGGAAGAAGATGAATGTAAGAACAAATGAGCACCTGAGCCACTAATTACTTCACTTATTAAAGAATTCTGTCTAACACAAAAGTTCTGTGTTTTTTAAAAGTTTGTTTAACTTCCTTTCCATGTAGAGAAATTCATCTAAATTTTTAAATTTTGAACTCTTCCAATCCAAAAGCATCGGTAGGACTCTATTCAGGAGCAGAAGTTAAACCAAACCATTTAGGGGGAGGGGGTCCAGTGATACTGGAAGCAAGGGTAAGAGGTAACATGGTTAATAGAACAAATATTGTTACAGTGAGCAAGCAACTCCCCAACCTGGATCCTGGCTTCTCAGCAACCATCTGACTATGTTCATTATTAACAGGCCTTTTGTTTTGTGTTGTGTGTGGACACCATTTTGAGACTATGTTGGCTTCTTTGTGTGTGCACATGGGGGACAAGTCTGTCTATTACTTCAATGGATTCTCTTAGCCCTCTCCCCACTCCACTCCCAGCTTGCTCCAACCCTGATGATGTATCTCTAGGGGGAAAATCTTTTTTTTAATTCATTTTTTATTGTTGAAAGTAAAGTATTACATATAGTATTACATATGTCTCCTTTTCCTCCATTGACCTCCCCCTTACCACCCCCAACCCCCAGCACATGCCCTCACCCCTGCAGTGTCTGTGTCCATTGGTTATGCTTATATGCATGCATATAAGTCCTTTGGTTGATCTCTCCACCTTACCCCCACCCTCTCCTACCTTCTCACTGAAGTTTGACAGTCTGTTTGATGCTTCTCCGTCTTTGTATCTATTTTTGTTCATCAGTTTATGGTGTTCTTTATATTCCACAAGTGAGTGAGACATGTGATATTTATCTTTCTCCAACTGGCTTATTTCACTTAGAAAAATGCTCTCCAGGTCCACCCATGCTGTTGCAAATGGTAAGCGTTCTTTCTTTTTTACAGCAGCGTAGTATTCCATTGTGTAGATGTACCACTGCTTTTTTAAAAATTTTGTTTTATTGCTTAAAGTATTACAACGAATGTTAGATAGGTCTCCATTTTCCCCCCCTTGACCTTCCCCCCTCCTACCCTACCCCACTAGTGTCTTGTGCTTTTTAATCCACTCATCTGCTGATGGGTACTTACCGTATTTTCCAGCATATGAGACAACTTTTTAACCCAGGAAAATCTTCACAAAAATCAGGGGTCGTCAATGGAGCCAGGCAGAGACCACAAGTGTCTCTGGTTGGCTCTTTTTTGTGCTGCATACAATCTCCGTCTGGACTTTTAACCCAGGAAAATCTCAAAATTTGGGGGTTGTCTTATATGCCCAGTCATCTTATATGCCAGAAAATATAGTAGGTTGTTTCTAAATCTTAGTTATGATAAATTGTGCTGCTATGATAAGGGGTGAATATTTCCTTTCTGATTGGTGTTTCTTGGGATATATTCCCAAAAGTGGGATCACTGGGTCAAATGGGAGTTCCATTTTTAGTTTTTTGAGGAAACTCCATACCTTTCTCCACAGTGGCTGCACCAGTCTGCATTCCCACCAGCTGGGCATGAGTGTTTCTTTTTCTCCACATCTTTGCTAGCACTTGTCATTTGTTGATTTGTTGATGATAGCCTTTCTGACAGGTGTGAGATGGTACCTCATTGTCATTTTGATTTGCAACTTTCCATACAACTTGGAGCATGTTTTCATATGTCTCTTTGCTTTCTGTATGTCAACTTTTGAAAGGTGTCTATTTATGTCTTTTGCCATTTTTTGATTGGATTGATATCTTTTTGTTAAGATATATGAATTCCCTATAAATTTTGGAGATTAGGCTCTTATCTGATATAACATTGACAAATATGTTCTCTTCATGCAGTGGGCTTTCTTATTTTGTTGATGGTTTCTTTTGCTGTGCAAAATATTTTTATTTTGATGTAGTCATTGCTCTAGGAGCTGTATCAGTATAGATATTGCTATGACATATGTCTGATATTTTGCTGCCTATGGCTTCTTCTAAGATTTTTATGGTTTCCATCCTGTATCCATTTTCAGTTTATTTTTGTTTATAGTGTAAGTTGGTGGTCTAGTTTCATATTTTTGCATGCATCTGTCCAGTTTTCCCAACACGACTTATTGAAGAGGCTGTCTTGACTCCATTGTATGCTCTTATCTCCTTTGTCAAATATTAATTGAGCATAATGGCTTGGGTCAATTTCTGGATGCTCTGTTCTGTTCCATTGGTCTATATGTCTGTTCTTGTGCCTGTACCAGGCAGTTTGGAGAACAGTGGCTTTGCAATATAGCTTGATATCTGGTATTGTGATCCCACTTAGTTTGTTCTTCTTTCTCAAGATTGCTGCAGCTATTTGGTGTCTTTTTTATTTCACATGAATTTTTGGAGAGTTTGTCCTAGGTCTGTGAAATATGCCATTGGTATCTTAATGAAGATTGCATTTAATTTATAGATTACTTTGGGTTGTATGGACATTTTAATGATGTTGATTCTACCAATCCATGAACATGGTATATTCTTATATTTGTTTATATCTTCCTCTATCTCTTTTTTCAATGTCCTGTAGTTTTCTGAGTAAGATCTTTTCCATCCTTAGTTAAGTTTATTCCTAGGTATCTTAATTTTTTTTTGGTGCAATGGTAAATGGGATTGTTTGTTTGTTTCTCTTTCTGTGAGGTCATTGTTGGTATACAACAAAGCCCTAGATTTCTTCGTGTTAATTTTGTATCCTGCTACACTGCTGAATTAATTTATTAATTCTAGTGGTTTTTTGGTATTCTTTAGGATTTTCTTTGTACAATATCATGTCATCTGAGAATAATGACAGTTTTACTTCTTCTTTTTCAGTTTGGGTGCCTTTTATTTATTTTTTTCTTGCCTGATCTCTATGGCTAGTCCTTCTAGCACTATGTCAAAGAGCAGTAATGAGCACGGAAATCCTTGTCTTATTCCTGTTCTTAAGGGAGATGGTTTTAGTTGTTGCCCATTGAGTATGATGTTGGCTATAGGTTGGTCATATAAGGCTTTTATTATGTTGAGGTGTGATCCCTCTGTTCTCACCTTGCTGAGGGTTTTTATCAAGAAAGGGTGTTGGATTTTTTCAAATGCTTTTTCTGCTTCAATTGATATGACTACATGGTTTTTATCTCTCAATTTGTTTATGTGATGTATCATGTTTATTGATTTGTGGATATTGTACCATCCTTGCATCCCTGGAATATATCCCAGTTGGTCATGGTGTATGATCTTTCTAATGTAATGCTGGATCCTATTTGCTGGGATTTTATTAAGGATTTTAGCATCTACTTTCTTCAGATATATTGGCCTGTAATTCTCTTTTTTTGTATCTTTGTTTTTATCTGGATTTTGGATTAGGGTAATGCTGGTTTCATAGAAAGAACTTGGAAGTATTCCTTTCTCTTGAATTTTTTGGAATAGTCTGAGGAGGATAGGTTTTAGTTCTTCTTTGAATGTTTAATAAAACTCCCCTGTGAAGCTGTTGTTATTTCACCTCTTTCAATTCTGATTTTGTTTATTTGGGTCCTCTCTCTTTGCTTCTTGGTGAGCCTGGCTAGAGGTTCATCACTCTTGTTTATCCTTTCAGAGAACCAGATTTTGGTTTCATAGATCTTTTGTATTGTTTTTTTGGTCTCTTTGTCATTTATTTCCTCTCTGATCTTTATTATTTCCTTCCTTCTGCTCACTCTGGACTTTTCTTGTTGCTCTCTTTCTAATTCTTCAAGTTGTAGAGTTAGATAATTTACCAAGTTGTTGTTGGTTTGTTTGTTTGTTTTTTGAGGTAGGCCTGTAATACTATGAATTTCCCTCTCAGGACTATGTTCACTGTGTCCCATAGATTTTGGATTGTTGTGTGTTCATTGTCATTTGTTTCTAGGATTTTTTTAAATTTTTTCTTTGATCTTTTTGGTAACCTAATCATTGTTTAATAGCATGTTATTCCACCTCCAAGTGTTTGAATTTTGTGATTATTTTTATTGTAGTTTATTTCTAATTTTATGCTCTTGTGACCTGAGAAGTTGCTTGATATGATTTCAATCTTTTTGTATTTAGAGATACTTTGCCTGTATCCCAATATGTGGTCTGTCTTTGAAAATGTCCCATGTGCACTTGAGAAAAAGTTATATTCTGTAGCATTGAGGTTGAATGTTCTGAAGATGTTGATTAAGTCCATCTGATCTAATGAGTCATTTAGGATTGCTCTTTCTTTGCTGATTTTTTGTCTAGAGGATTTATCCTGTCAAATGGGGTATTAACGTCCCCTACTATTATGATTGTATTACTGGCAATCTCTTTACAGATATCTTCCAGAATTTTTTTTTTTATGTATTTGGGTGTTTCTACATTGGGTACATATGTTTGCCAGAGTTATATCTTCTTGTTGTATCGATACTTTTAGTATTATGAAGTGGCCTTTCTTGAATCTTGTTATGTACTTCACTTTGAGGTCTATTTTGTCAGGCATAAGTATTAATACCCCAACTTTTTTTTTCCATTTGCCTAAGAAATATTTTTCCATTCCTTTACTGTAAGTTTGAGTGAGTCCCTTCTTCTGAGGTGTGCCTTTGTAGACAGCATATATATAGGTCATGTTTTCTTATCCATTCAGCCACTCTATGACTTTTGATTGGAGCATTTAGTCCATTTACATTTAATTTTATTATTATTGCTACTTGTTTTATTCTTTATGCTTGTGTTTATTCTTCCCTTTCTATTTCATTTTTTTACAACACTCCCTTATTCTTTTTTTGTCTGCATAGTCCCTAATTTTCCCTTTGATTTTGAATGATAGTTCTGCTGGATAGTGCTGGAGGCAAAGACCAACAGTAGTTAACATATAAATGTGAGAAGTCTGTTAGAAGGCTAGTGGACTTTGATATTCAGCAGGGCTGAAAATCAGCATTATATTACCCTGCTGCTGGCCAAATGACTGAAGGCAATTCCTTAACCTGATAATTCTTTTTTTGTTTGTTTGTTTACTAGATTTTACCATTGATATACCTGTTAGGTTTGCTAAAGGCCAAATGTGTATTCTAGTAAATAAAAGCTGTTGGGTCTGGGGTTTCAGAGAACTTCTTCACTAGAGGGAAGTTATCCACTTGGCTCCCCCATGCCTTCTAAATTTATATTTCTTGTCTAATATATTTATTTGTGCATCAGCCCCTTCTCCAGACCTTGAACCCTAGCTGTAAATGGATGCCGCATTCACATATAGAGTATTTTTGGATTCAGTTCCTTGCTTTTCATCACTTTGTATACTTCTTTCCATTCCCTTCTGGCCTGATGTGTTTCTGTTGAGAAATTATTTGATAGTCTAATGGGAGATGCTTTGTAGGTAACTCTGTCTCTCTCTTGCAGCCTTTAAGATTCTCTCTTAGTCGTTAATGTTTGCCATTGTCATTATGACATGTCATGGGGGTAGGACTTTTTGGGTCATCTTGTTTGGGACTCTCTGTGCTTGGGTGAATTTTTTCTTCTCCATGTCAGGGAAGTTTTCTGTCATTATTTCTTCAAATAAGTTCTCTAATCTTTGCTGCTCTTCTTGTCCTTCTGGCACCCCTATTTTACAGATGTTATTTTGTTTCATGTTGTCTGAAAGTTTCCTGAGGCTCTCCTCCTGTTTTCTAACTTTTTTCTCAAATTGTTGTTCAGAATGGGCTTCTCTACCTTATCTTCTTTCTCACTAATTCGGCCCTCCACTTCTAGTCTACTGTTGAAACCATACATTGTGTTTTTTACTGTAGCTATATCACTTTTGTTTCCTCTTGATTCTTTCATAGGTTGTTGATTTTCTCTGTCATCTGGCTTATGAATTGTATGACCATTACTCTGAATTCTTTTTCTAGCATATTGCATTCCTTCGTTTTATTTAGTTCCTTTTTTGGGGGAGGGGGAATGATTCCTCCTTTTCTTTCCTTTGGGGATTGTTTCATTGTCTCCCCATTTTTTCTGTCACCAAAGTGTCTAAGTGCCCAAGTGCCGAGTTGCGGGGGCCTGAGCTGCAGCAGTGGGCTTTGCGGGAGTGTTGTGAGTCATGGGAGAGCTGAGGTGCTGAGATGCATGGCTGCTGTGAATCAGTGGAAGCTGTGTGTACGTGGAGAATCAGAATCATGGGCCTGTGCAGCCACAATGGGAGTTCATGGGGGCCCTGTGCATGTGAGTGGAGAGTCAGAGTCACTAGCACTTGGGGGGTGAGTGGTGCATCTGCTGGGATTCAGCAGCAGCCCCGCCGGCATGTACCAAGAATTGGAGTCACTGGGGCTTGATGGGTGTGTCGTGTGGCCACAGTGGGTCAGCAGGGGCTCCTCACATGCATTTGTGCCAAGATCAAAATTGTGGGCACAGTCGGGAACTGATGGTGCAGCTGCCATTGCTCAGCAGTAGCCCCATGTGTATACACCAAGAATCAGAGTCACGGGTGCTTGGTGGCCAAGTGGTGTGGCCACTGCAGATCAGCAGGAGGCCTGCTTGCACGTCGCTGCAGCAGGTCAGCAGGAGGGGAACATGCTCTGGGACTCACAGGATGGCAAGAGTCGGTGTCTGTGGGTCTGCAGCTGTGGTAGCAGGTTTTTCTCCAGAATGGCTGAGAGTCCCAGTTTTCATCTGAGGCCAGTCTGGGTGGTAGTCAGGCTGGGCTCCCAGTCACAGCAGCTCTGCCTTTCAAGGTGACATGATTTCTGTGCCAGCCCTGGCCACCCGGGAGTGCTTGTAGCTACAGCAGGGTCTGCCTGCCTAAGACCGCCTCGTCTACAGCCCATGAAAATCTTGAAGGATCTATCTGTCCCTCACTCACCTACCCACACACCACACAAGTCCACACACTTTCCTTTCGCTCCCCCACTCTTTCACACTCCCTTCTTTACTGCCATCCTGTCAGTCACCATCTTCCTCTTCTAGGGGGAAAATCCTTTGCTTTATTCATACTAAACTCTCCTTTGTTCTTTGCTAAACTCCATTATAACTCTTCTGAGGATCATAATAGGTCTCCAAGCAAGAGTTATTGTAATTGGACTTCAAACACAGGGTTCTGAAACAAAGAGGAATTTATGCTAAATGTAAGTTGTCATGCATATTTTTCTTAAGGAAATGTTCAAAAGCCCTCAACATATTTAGAGATAAAGTTCTAGATGTTCCCTGAAGCATGTAAAATGTATATGTGTCATAGGCAAGACCATTGAGGTTGATAGGATATATAAACACAAATAGTAGGAATATACAAAAGGTAGGAAAAATGTTTTACAGGAACCAATCTGCAATTTCCCTTTTATATGGCTCTTCTGAAAATGCCACACTGGTTCTTCCAGGGCAGAAATCACACCCCTCTTTGCTTCTATATTGAGTCATGTATACAGGGCTAAATATGCTAGAAGTAGAGCTTTCAGATAAGGCTTTTTTTTCCTACAAATAAAGGTAATGAGCAGTCTTTGTCTGAGTAATGATTATATATACCAAATTTTATAAATGAAAACAACATTCTAAACCACAATTGTTATCTCTACCACTAAAGATTCAACATAAAGTCATAGCATGTAAGCTACGGAAGGGACCTTTGAACATATATATCCAACTGTTTATTTTATATAGGGGAACTGATACCTCAGAATGTTAGCATAGGTAGCTAATCTAATCTAATAAAAGAGAAACATACAAATTGTACCTCAGCTACACCCACAAGCAACGCATAAAATAGCAAATAAATAAATTATTTAAGGATTTCCAGCCAAAAACCCAAAGGCTGTATAAACCAGAAGCTTCTAACCCATCCCTTTATATAATACTAGAGGCCTGGTGCACAAAATTTAGGCATGGGAGGTGGGGAGTCCCTCAGACCGGCAGGCACCCTCTTGCAATCTGGGATCACTTGGGGGATGTCTGACTGCAATCCGGGACTGCTGGCTCCTAACTGCTCACCTGCCTGCCTGCCAGATCACCACTAACCACTCTGCCTGACTGCCTGATCATCCCTAACCACTCACCTGCCTGCCTGATTGCCCTTAACTGCTTGCCTGCCTGCCTGATCACCCCTAACCACCTCTGCCATGGCCGCTGCTGCTGTGGCTTCATTCAGAAGGATGTCCAGCATGATGTCTGGAAGGTCATTTAGCTGTCTGGCCTAATTAGCATATTATGCTTTTATTATTATAGACTAAAGGCCTGGTGCACGGATTCATGCACGAGAGGGGTCCCTTGTCTTGGCCTGCACCCTCTCGCAATCTGGGACCCCTTAAGTGATGTTGGTCTGCTGGTTTTGGCCCGATCACCACAGGCCAGGCCAAGGGACTCCACCAGTGCATGAATCCATGCACCAGACCTCTAGTATGCATAAGATCTTCAGTTAATCTCTTCCCATCTCCCCTCTCTTGCCTTCCCACCCTCCCCCCTTCCCTCTGAGATTCATCAGTTTGTTCCATGCCTGCCCATTGAGTGTTTTTATTTGATGATCAGTGTGTGTCATAGCTACCGGTTGAACAGTTGAACGGTGCTTAGGCATATATATTAAGGCCTGGTGTACGAAATTCATACACTCAGGATGGGAGGGAGGATACCTCAGCCCAGACTGAGAGAGGGTGCAGGCTAAGCCAAGGGACCTCACTGGTGCATGATCGGGGCCAGGGAGGGCTGCAGGAGGTTGACCAGCTGAGGAGGGACCATGGGAGGGCTCCAGGGAGTGTCCAGCCCGTCTTGCTCAGTCCCAATTGGCCAGACCCCAAGAGCAAGCTAATTTACTGGTCAGAGTGTCTGCCCCTGGTGGTCAGTGCACATCATAACAAGTGGTTGAGCAGCCTTAGCATGTCATTAGCATATTATACTTTGATTGGTTGAATGGACAACTGGACACTTAGTCTATTAAGCTTATATTATATAGGATTTCAGAGTAATTGAGTTGGTTGGAGAAATTCCATTTTGCCCTTTTAGAAGCAAAGATATTGCCCAAATCTACTTTTTGTTTTCCATGTATGATAGTTTTGCTTGTCATCTTCAGAATGTGGTTACAAAGATACCTCTCTCTCCATTCCCTGAGGGTTCTCAAAGCCTTAGAGCACAAAGAGAGAAACTGTTAACATTGTTTCGCTCAATCTTGAGATTTCTGATATGGCACTTTTGCTTTGACAAAATGCATTTATTAAAGCACAGTCTTGTCTGTACTCTAGAAAATGTGATACCATTTTGCACTGAATATTTAAAAAATTAACAAATATAACTTTTTTGTTCCAGTAATCCTTGAGAATTGTTATACTGTAAACTGAGAAAAATTCACATTAAACAGAAGCACTCTGATTATATCTGGCATGATCAAGGTTTCACAGTGAGAAAACATAACCATTTCCTAAGGCCTCTGACAAAGCCATTCTCAGACCTTTTCAAAGGTTTTCAAAAGTTATTATTTGAGATTAACTATGGCATGAACAAAAAGGTTTGAAGTCTTATTTATTGTTAGCCTGTGGCTCTGAGTTAGCAAGTTCTCTCTTAAATGATCAGTATTTGAGTTCTGGGTACTAATGAGCCAGGGTTAGCCAGAGGGAATGTGGATGAGGGGAGCAAAAAACTGAATCATTCTTCAAGGAGGGAAATACGGGTAAGCATTAAAATAAAATCTCAATAATTTTTAGAAGTCAAATTATGTTTTTAATCAATGCCTCCAGAATAAGCTAAAGAAATCCCTCTGACGTTCCCAGCTGTAAGAGTAGAAGTTTGGTTTCACATTTGCATGATTTTGAAGGTCAAATGCCTGCTATCCAAGTCTTACTGATCCATATGGACTAGAAATGCCACAATATGCAATCATCATGAAGGCAGATTGTCTCCTGTAAATCTGTCCTTTCTGTAACACATTCAAAATGTACCGTATTGGCTAGATTATAAATCCTTTCAGGAAATGCATGCACATTGTAGAGGAAGCAGCTTCACACTGATGGATGATGGCATTGGTGTTCAGGCAACCCTTAAAATAATTTATCATATGTGTGAATCTGATTTTTCATGAGTCTGGATTTCTTGTGGCCATGTATACCTGTAACTCAAAATCTGCTTGGAAACAAGCAGAATCATCTACAGCTGGTTCTCATGTTTTCTGTAGATATGGGACCTATGGATTTTACAGTGTTTTGGATCCCAACTTTATTTGCTAAGTAAAAATTTACGTACATGAACCTTTAAAGTTTGAGAACGCTTTTCTCAAAGGATTTTTCTCTACGTATTTTTATTAATGTCTCTAGTATGTTTAAAATATTATTGATTTTATAATTATTTAATTTTCATAAAAACAGCCTTTCCTGAGCAAGATACAGGGATGGTTTCTTTCCCGGGTTCTTGTCCAAGTGCATTAAAAGAATGAAGCCACAGACAAAAGGTGGTAGATGGAAAGGTGGAAATTTATTGGAAACTAGTACAGACATATAGGGAGGGGGTCCCAAAGTGGGTAGCCCGCTAAGCTCCTTTTTTCCTAAGGTTCATAAAGGCTGCAGTTTTTGTTTCTTGGTGCTGCTTTCCAACTTCAAAGCCCCAAACCCAGGTGATGTCCCCCTTTTTTCCCTCCCCCCTCCAGTGGTAGAAATCTCTATCTCCTGTGACTCTGTTTTCCTCTTTCTCCCATTTGCTAGCGTTTCTCTATCCTCTGTGAAAGTTTGTTTCCTCTTTCTCCCCATACCTGTGGCTTTTCCCTAAATTCTGTGAGTGGATGTCTTCCTTTCCCCTTATCCTGTGGCACCTTTTGCTCTGTGAATGTATGCTTTTTGGCAGCTCTCAGCCCCCACTTAGGAACTCCAAGCCTTCCTTCCCCTTGAACCCTCTTTATTTCTAAAATTCCCTAAACTGCCTATTTTACCCCCTAAAACTCCTTTCAAAAGTCTCTAGTATGTTTAAAATATTACTGATTTTATCATTATTTAATGATACACAGCATTTTCAGAAAAACGGCCATTATATAAAAGAAAAATAAATGGATTTGATGGTAATTCCATTGTGTTGTAGAACATTCAGAACTTTCACATACCTATTTTTGTGGATCTTCTAGTATGTACTAAATTTTACTGAAATCATCAGCTTCTACTGTTTGCTAAGCAATTTACCTCACTTTGTTTACAAAAAAAATTATTCCTTCTCTCATAGAGATTATGTGCCTTTTAAAGTATTGATAAAAGTAATATTTTCCATGTTCATAAATAGATATTTGCCTCCATTCCATGGACACTCAGCACTACTTTAAAAATAGTGAGTTCTAATTTCAATTGCTTAATCATATTTTCGGATATGAGAATTAGAACGGTTTGCTTTCTGCATAAATACATTTATTTATGAAACATATGAAGTCCAACTTGAGTGACCAAATAAACTCAAATAATGAGTTTGCAGCTGCCTTGGAGGTGGAGCTAGAACTTGAGCTGGCTCTCAAATTCGGGTGTAAGTATTTCCTAAAATGTCACACTGCCTCTCAACCTAGTAAAATAGTATTATTTTATAACAAAAATTAACTGCATTTTTATACATAACAATGAACTACCCAAAAAAGAAATAAAGAAAACAATCTTATTTGTAATAACATCTAAAGCAATAAAATACTTAGGAGTAAATTCAATCAAGTTTGTGTAAAACCTATATTCCCAAAACTATAAGACACTGATTAAAAAATACTGAACAAGGCAGAAATAAATGGAACAGTACCTCATGTTTATGAATATCTTCAACTCACACAATATTATGTCAATTATATATCCATAAAGCTGGGAAAAGAAAAGAGTAAATGAGAAACGGAAGATCTTCACAAGTTTTTTGTTTGTTTGTTTTGCCCAACTGATGTTTTGTTTTGTACTCTAATTGGTTTACTTATGGCACTTCCTAGAAAGTAAGCTATCATTCATTCAATATCCATTCACTCCACAAACATTTCCTGAAAACTGGATATGACAGGCACTCTAGCGGGTGATACAAGACAAGTCACAATCTGGCAATGTAACTCAGCACAAACGCACGAACAAAGAGCTTCCTAATAGAAGCCTTGCATTCGTTTCTCCAAGAAGCCTCAAAATAAGATGCATATTCTGGAGCCACAGTCCCGGCTCTTCATCTCAGCTCCACCACTTTCCCAAAGCTGTTCTTTAGGAAAATTACTAAATCTCTGCCTTAGTTCCTTAATATGTAAAATTATAATACTTTCCTTACAGTGTTGCTGTGATAATTAATTAATTGGGTTAATAAATTGACAATGAGAAGTTTTTACAAACATGCCTAACACATAGCAAGTGTTCAATAAACATTAGCTATCATTATTGTCAATATTGTTATTATTACTTTTACCTACATCAATAAGGAAAACCCTCTTCACAGCTTCCAGGATAGTTATGATCTAAACTCCATTTTCTATTATTTTAATCCCTTCCAATCCCCCTATTTCCCTTTTAATTCCCAGAACATCTCATTTTAAGGTACTATTTTAGTGGCTATTTCTGCAGTCAGAACAGCTAGCAGTTCGGTGATGAAATCAGGGCAGTCTGAGATGCCGCACTCTAACTAGTTACACTGCACAAAGCCTAACAGTTTGCTTTCTGTTTTTAAAGAAGCGTTTCGTTTAGCCATACTTGTGGCAGCACATGTAATTGAAAAGAGGCATATGGAGACCAGCATGCAAGCCTAACAAACACTTCAGAGTGGCTGAAAAAACTATGCTAATCAGCTTGGGAAACCATTTTTAATCTTTAAAATAAAAAACAACCACCCTCCAACCCTCCTCACATTTAAGGTGATTTTTAATGAAGTGTACTCATTGTGGATTCTAACACTGGTTTATTTCCCTCTGCTCTGGCAAACATTGAAAGTAAAATCGAACCATCCGAAAAGGAAGAAATGAGAACACCACGACCTGTAGTTTTGAGGAGCAGAAATGAACTTGGACTAGGGATAAACCAGGACACCAGTCCCATCAGCAGAGTCGGTGTGCAGACTGTCTCTCCGACAGGACAGGCAGGAGGGACAGGGCTCACGACACACCTCCCCCTGCAAGAAGGCACTGAGCGTTACCTGAAAACAAGGAAGGCTCGGATGAACAGACCTTTATAACAGAATGTGCATCTGTCAAGACAAAAATACACGACAAGCTTCTGGTGCTGGCGTGCTGACAGTATGAGCAAGCTGTCTTAGTAGTGATTTTGCAAATCATTTGAGTTTAAATTCTATATAGAGCATAGCACCCCTGGAGCATGACTTTCTATATTTGGCCTCCTCATTGAACTATGTTTGGACTAAATAGGCTACGGTTAAAAATCATGCCCTTAAAGAGTTTTTGCATAGACAGACTAGGCCTGCATATATATTATACATGAACAGAAAGTGATTGAGGCAAGTCTATGTGCATGCGTGCACACGCACGTGCGTGCGCGCGCGCACACACACACACACACACACACACACACATATGGTTTCAAAATGTATTTTTAAGTTGTTTTCCTGGGTGACTTTTTCTCTCTCTTTTTTAAAGTTCAGCTCTCTGGCATTTAGTAACCCACAAGCTGCTGTTTCTTTTTCCAAATACATTCAGCTTGATGGAGGGGCCAAAAATATGAGCCCAACTGATGAATGCAATCTCCAAAGAAAATATGCTTTTTATCAGAGACCACATGTTGCCAATGCCAATTAAAGCAAAACTGGGAGATTTTATCAGATACCAACCTGGAGAGGAGACATGATGAGCCAAGTATAAGAAAAGGAGACTAAGCCTCAGGTGGAATTGCCAGGATGCTCATTTAAGATGAAATGTAAAAACTCAATGTGGAAAGTGTAACATACATTGCAGACTGAGCAAATTGTGAACCATCTAGATAAGAAATTGTACGGAGGCAACAAATGGACTTAGACTTGAGCTAATCTAGATGAAATCCTGGCTCTGCCACTGGCTGGCTGAGTCACCCTCACATCTCTGAGGCTTAATCGCCTCATGTATAAATCAGCAATCACAAAATCCTGTTTGGATTTTTTTAAGCTGATAATGTGGGTTAAAGCACCAGTTTCACGATATTTACTTGATACATGTTGAAAGAGAGAGAAATTAATTGATTAATTTGTAGACATCATGTAAGATGTGGTAATTATGACATGAAAACCAGGTATTAAAGATGTAGTTCTCATAATATTCATGTTCTTTATGCAAATCTATCATTCCTTACTTTTACACTTTTTGAAGTTTGTAGCTAACAGAAGGTACTTGTACTGTACTTATCCATCATTTATTTGAATACTGTATTCCACTAACCCTAAAGTCCTAGAGTAGTTCAGTTCTTTCTAGAAGGGTTCACTGTGCATATTCAGTATATGAATTGACAATCTTCTCAAATACGTTTTTCCTGTTCTTCGTAGGTCTAGTCTCAAAGCCAATTGAGGAGTTCGGAGAGTCAGAAAGTGGACAACCAGGTCATAAATATACTATCTTGACACACCTGAGGCAGTGCTAAGACCAATAAAAAATAATGGGTTTGTACTAGTATTAATGTGTCATTCCAATTCCTCACATTTGAACCCAATCATAATAATCTATCTCTATAAAAGCCTAAGCGACCATTGCAACCAAATGGACAACTGAACAGGCTGTGTGGGGCGACCGGGTTGGTGGGGGGTATTTGGGGGTAACCAGGCTGGTGGGGGGGGCAGTTGGGGCACTCAAACTGGCAAGCAGAGGGAGTTAGAGGTGATCAGGCTGGCAGGGGTGGGCAGTGAGGAGTGGTCAGGCAGGCAGGCAGGTGAGCGATTAGAAGCCAGTGGTCCAGGGGGATGTCTGGCTGCCAGTTAAGAACCAATCCCCTAAACTGCGATCAGGCTTAAATCAGCAGTCAGACATACCCTGAGGGGTCCCAGATTGGAGAGGCTGCAGGCTGGGCTGAGGGGATCCTCTCCCCACCCCCATGTATGAATTTTGTGCACCAGGCCTCTAGTCATGCATATTTTATCAAGTTTCCCAGGCATTTCACTCTTCTACCTCAGAAATAAAAATACAGTTGACCCTTGAATAATGCAAATTCATACTGAGTGGGTCCAATTATATTGTAAATCTATTTTCTCTTCCTTAAGATTTCCTTAATAAAACTTCTTTTTCTAGTTTACTTTGTTGTAAGAATACAGTATATAATATAAATATAATACAAAAATCTGTGTTAATCAACTTTATGTTATCAGTAAGGTTTCCAGTCAATAGTAGGCCATTAGTAGTTAAGTTTTTGAGGAGTCAAAAGATATATGTGTGTTTTTAACCATCAGGTGGGGTGGGGTGTCAGCAAACCCTGTGTTGCTCAAGTGTCAACTGTAGAGTTACAAGCTCAAAGAAGTAAATACAGTGTGACTGGGCTACAACTTTTGTTGAAAAGAATATCAGTTGTTTGGCTGAGAAGTTTTTTTCCATATTTCCTATTACATAGATCCTTCATAGTATTTTATTCCTCTTCTACATAGTTCCAGCTTGCTGAAATGACATCAAGAGATGCTAGAAAAGCAATGTAAATTTCATTCATACTATTCATCTGAATTAGCCATGAAAATAAATAGTTAATTTATTTCTATAAATGTGAACTCAAGTTGGGTAAAAACAAAGACATAATAATTCCCACTTTTCAAGCAACCTGGAAAGGCCTGATATTAGCTAATGAAGGCTTTACACAAACAGGATGTAATTTGTTTTCATGAGATACCTGTGTATGTGGATCTCTCTATCAACCCATTAGTGGTTCGTGTTCATCATTTTGTTACCCTGTGTTGACAGGCTTTGCTAAAAACAAAGAAAGCACATTAACAAAATTTTTATTATAGAAAAACAAAAATCAATCTAAACATTCAATAAGGTTAAAATTTCTATGAAATATTATAAAATATTGTTAATATCCGTGTGATTAATCTTTTTAAAACTTTGACTTATAGGTATTTATAAGAAAAAAATGGGGGGGAGGCTGTACCTCATAGCAGTTAAATCAGAATTTTCAGGGAAAGAATCAAATAATCTGCATTTTCAAAGAAATAAATCAAATAAATTTGGAGAAAGTTGTACTAGAATGAAAGCTTAATATGAAAATAAGTTTTAGTGTTTTGTTTGCTACCATAATACTTTGTACATCATAGGCACTTAGTAAATTTATATTGAAGGCATGAATTATTAGCCTCTTTGGAAAAGTATATTCTTTTCAATAATGACTGTGAAAAGTATACAATAACACCAAAAGGTGCTCATGATAATATTTAATGAAAATAGAGAATAAAATAAATGCATGCATTCAAAGGTTAAAAATATTTCAAAAGCATTTTAAAAAGCAAAAATAACAAAAGTATCAGCTATATAAGAAAAAAATTAGAAATATATTTTGACCAAAATTAAAAACAGAAGAGAAAATATTTACTGATCAAATATCTCACAAAAGACTTTATCAAGAATATAAAAAGAACTTTTAGAACTCAACTGTAAGAAAGCAAACACAATTTTAAAATAAGCGCATGATTTAAGTAGATATTTGACCCCCAAAAAAGATATTAGGATGGCAAATTAGTATGAGAAAAAATGCTCAGCATCATTTGTCATTTAGGAATGGCAAATTAAAACCACTATGAAATACTAGTATATAAATATTAGAATAGCTAAAAATCTAAAGTTGATCATACTAGGTGCTGATGAAGATTCAAAGTAATTACAACTCTCATACATTTCTAGTGAGAATACAAAATGTTAAAGTCTCCTTAAAAACAGTTTCACAGCTTCTTATAAAGTTTAACATACACTTACCGCATGGTCCAACAGTCACACTTCTAGAATTAAAAGCTTACATTTACACAAAAATCTGTACCTGCATGTTTACAACAATTTTTTTTATAATCTCTAAAAACTGGAAACAATGAAAATGTACTTAAACTGATGAATGATAAACTGTGGAATAGCCATATAAAAAAATACTCAGCAATACCTTAAAAATAAAAAGAAAGAAACATTGATTCATGCTATCACATGGATGAATCTCAAATGCATTATAAGTAAAAGAAGCTAGATACAAATGGCTACCACCTGTATGATTCTATTTATATGACATTCTATAAAATGCAAAGCTATAGGAATTGTAGTTGCTAAGGGTAATGTTGGAAGGGGGAGGATTTGACCTCAAAAGTTCAGCATAAGTTATTTTTTAAGGGTAATGAAACCATCATGTGTCTTGATTGTGGCGATAATTATGTGATTCTATGCATCTGTCAAACCTCAAAACTATACATTAAAAACTCGTGAATTTTATTGTATGTAAGCAAAAAAAAATTTGAAGAAATGGAAGGAATCCCTAAATCAGTGGTTTTTCCTAATGCTGCAACCCTTTAATACAGTTCCTCATGTTGTGGTGACCCCCAACCATAAAATTATTTTCATTGCTATTTCATAACTGTAATTTTGCTACTGTTATGAATAGAAATGTAAATATCTGATATGCAGGGAATTTAGGCGACCCCTGTGAAAGGTTGATCGACCTCCAAAGGGGTCGCGACCCACAGGTTGAGAATCACTGCCCTAAATGAAAGACAATAATCATTGTGATATGATAGTGAATTCCTTTTTTTCCTTTCATTTTGCAAAGTTTTCTGTGATGTGGTTGAAATATTTATTTAAGTAATAAGCAAATTATTTTTATATATACAGCAAAAGGTTGTATGTCATGTTTGATTAGTAGATCCTGTGTCATTTGGTCTTTCTCACAAATTAACATAACATTTACTTTTGATTCAAGAGTTATTTAAAACGGGGTCTCCATGGCTGCAAACAAGCTGAATGGTGAAAAAAATAAGTCAACCAAACATATTTTATCTATACAAAACTCATCTGTGTAATGCTAATTTCAGTAAAAATATAAATTTTCTCAGTACTTTCCTTCTTTGAGTCAAGCTTTTGCCTCCCCATTGCTTACTCCTCCCATATCCACACCCATAGACATATATATATATGTAAACATTGCCATACAGTGACTCATACTGCCATCTGAGAAATATCTGCACATTGTTGAAAATAGGTCTTTCAAGTTATCGTTCCTGAAATGTCTCTTTTATTCCTCTGCCCAACCTTCTCTCCAAGGATTTATCCAAATGGCCCCTTTTCTCTGCCTCCGTGTCTAACATCACCCAGGTGATACCATTCTAATACTTTTGGGGTTTGGTTATTTGCCCCCCAAACTTTATATGCTCTGGGGTTGAACTGGCACAAATAGTATTAATTATTGGGTCATTGTTCTTTGTTCTCCCAGGCCAGAGTGATTTAAGCTATGTATTCTCTGGTTAGGGAGGAGAGGTGGAAACTATTTTCTCTCAAATGTCCTTGGTTAGGGAAGGGAAGGTCTTGAGCTTCACAAGCTGGCTACAAGCTCCTCATATTGTTTGGCCTAGTTTACATTTTTTGTCTCCATTCCTCTTTTCCTCTTGCTCAGGAATTTTCCTAGCTTCTTACTATTGAGGAGTTAGATGAGATCAGGCAGCTTAGGGTAAGAGCCACAGGGAGGGAAGTTAGTTGATAAAGAGGAGATGAGCCAGATGGTCAGGATGTCAACAAGATAGGCAGAATGTGCCAGTCAGCCTTAGAGTTGCCCTTCCCTCTGAGCCCAAGAGCAGGAAGGAGAAGCAGGAAGATGAGGTCAAAAGGAGATAAACTGGTGTTTTTTTGAAAGAGACAATTGAGGAAAAGAGCAGGAAATATAAACTCCTAGACTAATGAGCTTCTGCGGCAACTCTTTTCAGGACGCCTCTCATATGCCAAGAGCTTTGTTACAACTTCCTTTCCCTTTTGCTTACTTCTCCCTTGTCCATGAATTCATTCCTTGACTTCTTGAGACAATGAACCCAATGGCTCACACTCACGTCTCACTATCCTGCCACAAAACCCTAATATATATATTTTTATTTCTAATGCATATGTTTAACATCAAGGGTAGAATAGCAATGTTGGCTTTCTTATTTTATGAATAATATGTTTGAAAGTATTGAAGGTGGACAATTTGAAGAAGGGTAAGGTGATTCTCAAGATATAAATTCCACAATACCGGGATTTTTTTATTACAGAAATTAGTTCAGTCCTATTCAGACGGACAAGGAAAAATCTAATATTCTACAGAGATCTGCCCAATGATAGATAAAGGGAAGCTCAAATGCAAGGAATATCTAAGTCTGAAATATCTAAAAGGCAAAATATTTATGTAAATTAGAAAAAATGGACACCTTCTGTCCTTTAGTCTTGTTATTCCACGCCACCAGTTGTCAACAAGGATGGCTTATAAGCCCGTTATCAATGCATACTCTCAAAGACAGGTGGATAAAGAATGGTAGCATGAGCAAGCTCTACTCCCTGCTCATCTTATTGAAACAACCACTCAGTGTGACACGTGCACTTGACCCATAAGCAAAGAGTTTCACTTGATATAGGGTGACTCCACTAAAAATAAACACCTGTCTCTTCCATCCTGAGCTTTCTTGGCTTAGCAACACAGTGTGCACTAAAGGTACTATGGAAAGACTCAATCATTTGTCTAAAGCGGGTAACAAACTAAAAAGTGTGGGGGTAAAGTAACATCTCCATGAATAACAAAAGTCCCATCAGGTTCAGCTCAAAAGAACAGAAATGACAAAGCCAGCCCCTGTTGACCATCAGTTACTTCTAAGCATGCCTCTCAGAGAGACTTCCTACATCCAACTACGTTTTCAGCCTCAGCCCCAGTGCATGTCTCCCAGCCACACTGCCCTTGGCCCTATGCCCATCAGAACTCTGCAAAGACAATGCATGAGCCTAAGCAGCTCATACCACTTTGGTTAAAACAATTCAAACATGTTTTTCTGTTACATTCCCTTTGTGCAAGAAATGTTTCTGTGTGTGTGTGTGTGTGTGTTTTTTTTTTTAATATAGAAATTGGACTAAACAGCATGCTTTTCAAACAACAGACATGAATGCTAATTAAAGGAAAGACTTCACAGCCACATAAAAAGCAGCTCTACACAAAGTCTTTAATTCCATCTCAAACATGATGTTAGCAACTTGGTCAGACAGAGTTTATATGAACTCTGTTCACTAAATAAAAAAATGTCTTAACAAAAAAAGAGAGACATTTAAGCAATGCTCTCCTTACATTTCTATTATGATTGGTAATATTTGATTGGTATGGGTGAAAGCTAATGTCTTGATTACAGATGCCAGCAAAGAAAGTGTTAGTTAAGCCTGGGTTTGTTCTGAGAAAGGCAAAAATAATGACAAAATGTGATTTGACTACTGAAATTTTAATATACTTTTTATCGTTGCTCAGTGGAACCAAAGGCTTCATTAAGAGAATACCTTAACTTAAAAATCACAACATTATCAAAGCATAGATACAGCATAATTCTTACTTTTATTATTTTTTCCTAACTTTGGCATCATTTATTTATTCAACAAGGTGACATTGAGTATACTAAGCCTGTGCTTTGTATTAAAAATACAACGGTGAGTAACTCATGGTCTCTAATCCCAAAATATGACACTAAATGGAAAATGAATGATGCTTGAACAGATGTTTGAAAAATGAAGACAACAACAGTTAAATGCACAGAATAGTCTAAGTATCTTCCTGAGCCTGAGAAGTGGGCACGGGTGTGGCTGCAGGGGAAGGAGGGGGACTTACCAGGGGAGAATTCCTAGTAGGGGCAAAAATGAGGTACAATATATTTCAAATGGACAGGGCATGAAATTGGGGCACTGTGTCAGTACTACAAGTAAATTATCATTACTTAAATGTGTTGATTTGAAAGATGTTGCAGAAGCTGATGCTGGAACTGTAGGCAGCAGCCAGATTAGGAAGACCTTGGCCCACCGTGCTAAGAATCATAGACTCTGTTCTCTAGGTCAGGAACTTATCAGAGACTCCAGTGGAAGGCCAGTGTGTGCAGCGTGAAGAATAGCCCCAAGTAAGTCTGTCTTGCTCTCCTGGTTCAGAACCATATAGTCATCCCTTCAGCAAACAGCTTTTGAGTGCTTACTTTGTGTCAAGCAATGCTCCAGACACAGTATACACCATTGAACAAGATAGCCCTTTTTGTAGAATGATTAATGATGGGCTGTTTGAGAAACTTAAGTAAGGTTTTAAAACTTTCTGGCTGCATGTGGAGGACAGATTTTACAGGGTCAAGACTAGAAACAAGGAGACAATTACGGAGTTCTTGCAGTAATCTGAGTTTGGAGGGAGTCGAAAGATAGAGAGTGGTAGTAAGAACAGACAGGACATAGATTCCAGAAATATTTAGAAAGCAAAACAAATAGGATATAATTATTCAAAATAAGGTAGGATGTAGTTGGTGGAGATAAGGACAGGACAAATTTAAGAATGAATTCTAAGTTTTTTGTTGAGATTATTGAATAGATGGTGGCCCCACCAATCAAGATAAACATTATAGTCTATCTTTATTCATGACCACTATACAAAGGCCTTGGAATATATATATTAGGGGCCCGGTGCACAAAAATTTGTGCACTTAGGGGGTCCCTCAGCCCAGCCTGTGCCCTCTTGCAGTCTGGGACCCCTCAGGGGATGTCCACCTGCTAATGTACCTGGCCAACCTGGGTGAGGGTCTGAGAGCCATTTTCTGGCTGCCCACATCCCCTTCATGGAGTGGGTCCTGCTGGGGTACATGGCCAGCCTGGGTGAGGGGCTGATGGCTGTTTGCAGGCTGGCCATATCCTTTTCATGGAGTGGGTCCTGCTGGGGTACCTGGCCAGCCTAGGTGATGGCTGTTTGCAATGAGGTTGGCTGGGATTTATTTACAGTAACGTCTAAAGTTGAAACTTTGTTGCTTTAACCAGAGTCCAGGTCAGGTTGCCCCTGACAATCCAGGTTCCCAGCGCTTCCTTGAGCCCAAGGCCGGAAGCAGGTAACTGAGGTTTGTTTATCTTCTATAATTGAAACTTTGTTGCTGTGAGCAGAGGCCACAGCCGGCCTAGGGAGACAGAAACCTTAGCTTCCTCCATTGCTGGGGCAAGTCTCCTGCTTATTCCAGCTTAGCTGCCCACAGCTCCCATTGACCCAATGTCCCAGGGAGGCTGACTGGAATCAGATTTCTGGGGTTTATTTATCTTCTATAATTAAAACATTGTTGCTTTGAGCAGAGGCCTAGGCAGACTAATGGAAGCCTCCTGCTTATTCCAGCTCCATTGCTGCTGGCTGCCATCTTGGCTGGGTTAATTTACATACAGCCACTCTGATTGACTGGTGGGTATGGCTTGGCTGGTGGGTGTGGCTTAGGTGTAATGGAGTGAGGATCAATTTGCATATTACTCTTTTATTAGAGTATATATATATATATATATTATATTATATTAGTATTACATGTAGGATTATATATAGTTCTGACATCATGTAGAGCTACAAGAAGGATGGACACATAGCTGCTGATACACAGTGTGCCAGAGAAAGATAAAGCATTTAGTGATATACCAAAATAATTTTAGAAACAAGACATTTATATTGTCTCTCATAAATAAAATGTATCACAATAGCAGAGGATTTTAATGAAGGTTCTTTAAAATTCTAAAATTTTGAACTTACTTTAATCACCACTTTTCTATTTCTATGTTGGTCATTGTTCAGATCAACACTAGCATGAACTAAGCATGACTCAGGTGAGAACATACAACTGACTCTTTATCTTCCTCTGCCAATAACTCAGGAGGAGAGGAATCCACAAATTAGGTTGACACATGGTGTTAAGAAAGAATTAATTCCTACTCAGTTCTGGGCAGACTTACAAGCTGGGCTTCATCCAGAAAGACTGATGGGAAGTCTGAGGTTTGCTTTGTGTGGTGTTTTTTTCTATCGCTATCAAAACCCGGACATAATACCAATCACTGAAGAGCACCTTGTTGTTTCTGTATTATCTACCCAGAGACACTTGGGAATTGTTCCACACTTTCAAGTTGTTGTTGACTTGCATTGTATAGTTTTGTTGTATTTGCCAAATTGTATCTTCTAGCAGGAACACATTTATTATAAGAGCTTCATCAGGCGACAGAAATATTTTGGATATTCCAAATCAAATTATTACACACTTGAACAGACATTATCTATTTTTATTCATGATTAACATTCATTATGCAGCATCAGAAAGATTTACATTAGGTTTAATAAACATCATAGAATATGATGATATTCCTTGTTGAAACCAGCACTGCTCAGCATGACTGGATTAAATCCATACAAATTAACTTTAGTCAAAATGGTAGAGTAGGCCATTTTTCCCCCTTGGGAATCCCCTTTTTTTCAATTTACTAATTCATTCCTTCAAAGTTTATTTATTGACTACCTATTATGTGATAGACACTATTGTAAATAAAACATTTTTATTCTCATGGCAATAACCCTTCTTCCAA
This sequence comes from Murina feae, assembly GCA_004026665.1. Lineage (NCBI taxonomy): Eukaryota > Metazoa > Chordata > Mammalia > Chiroptera > Vespertilionidae > Murina > Murina feae. The sequence goes on along the minus strand of PVJC01007676.1, from coordinate 24,709 downwards.
TTCTTTTAATTCCCAACCCTCAGTTTGTACCCTTGTGCTACTTTTCCCTGAAATACAAAATACCACTATTCTTCTAAATATATCACATCATTAGTGATTATTCTTCCAAAGGTTTCTGAAAAAATAAAAACACACAAACTTTTTCTCAAAGACATCACTATAACACTGGGGAATTCAGGTATGTGTCAGGTAATGTGGGAAGTATTTGAGAAAATGGAAATAATTTGGAACACCCATATCAAGCTATGACACCTGAAACCTGTATCTTCTGGCAAAGTGGTGGCTGCACAATGCAGCTGGAGAGGGTGTTCTGAAGCTGATGACAGATGGAGTTAAGCTCAGCTGCACTCCTTGCTAACAGAATGACTTAACTTGCCCGGAATATATTTTCCTAGACTTCACTAGTGAATACTAGTAAAGGATTAAAATATGTGTATATTTATAACTATGTATTAAGTGAGACACAAAAAATTATTGAGAAATAATTATAATTTTGTTTAATTAATATTAAAATTATGCAATGACCAGTATTATTTGTTCAGTGACTTGTATGTAGATTTGTCTTTTTCCTCATTCAAGTTTCACCATTGTTCTGATAATGTCCTTAATAGTACAATAATTCAGTTCAGAATAACATATGGCATTTACTAGTCGTGTCTCTTGAATCCTCAAACTACAATAGCACCTCAGTCTTTCCTTGTCTTTCATGACCTTCACACTTTTTTTTAAATTGATTTTTTTACAGAGAGGAAGGGAGAGGAATAGAGAGTTAGAAACATCAGTGAGAGAGAAACATCGATCAGCTGCTTCTTGCACACCTCCCACTGGGGATGTGCCCGCAACCAAGGTACATGCCCTTGACTGGAATCGAACCTGGGACCCTTCAGTCCTCAGGCCGGTGCTCTATCTACTGAGCCAAACCGGTTAGGGCGACCTTCACACTTTTGAAGACAACAGGCCAGTTATCTGGTTGAATGTTCCTCCATTCCAGTTTCATATTTCATCACACTTAGTGTGGGAGCCCCTTTCACGTCCCATGTGGTTCAGGGTTCTGTTCAGGGTTCAGGTTCTGGAGAAGGCCACATACAAAATGAAGAGAGATTAGAAAAGAATTAGTTTGGGAAATGAGGGGCCAGGCAGGAGTCCACTTCTAGGAGGAGGATACCACTGCTCTGACCTTGCTATTCCTTTTATTGAGGCTATAGGAAACACCCATATCTTTTAGGCAGGAAATTCCAAGCAAGAATTTACATATGATTAACAGGTGGAGGTTGCTTTAACTACCAATGTCTCAACTAAACAATGAGTGATTAGCTCTGACCACTCATAGCAATTAAGGTTGACCAGCCTTTCAGATTCCCTTTTCACATTTCTCTATTAGTGACAATGATCGGTTTCAGGCAACTTAGAGTCATGTTATGTATCTTTGGCAAAAATATCATAGAAGTGATGCTGTGTTTTTATTACAGCCTATCAGATGGTGCACAATTTTAATTTGTCCCATTACATAGAGTATTTACTTCTGGCTAGCGATCAATGCTAGCTGTCTCCACTGTAAAGATACTCTCCTTGTTACATTAATACATATTTTTCAGCATGGTATTTTGAAATTGTATATTTCCTGTTTTGTCATCAAAATTATAATTTTACTAGGGGCCCGGTGCACAAAAATTTGTGCACTCAGGGGGGTCCCTCAGCCTGTTCTACACCCTCTCCACTCAGGGTACCATTGGTGCTACTGGCTCCTAACCACACACCTGTCTGCCGGCCCCAGTGCCAAGGGGAGCTCAGAGCCACTGGGTTACCCGGCACCTTCCAGGTGTGTCCTACACTGCTCTGGTCCCTAGCGGCCACAGCACCCAGGCAGTCTCAGAGCCACTAGGGTGCCAGGCATGCTCTAGGTGGCCCCAGCGCTAAGGTGGGCTCAGAGCCACTGGGGTGTTGGGCACCCTACAGGCGGCCCCAGTGCTGAGGTGGGCTCAGAGCCGCTGAGGTATAGGACCCCCTTCAGGCCTGTCCCTGTGTTGAGGTCCCAGGGGCCCCAGCACCGAGGCGGGATCAGAGCTGCTGGGATGCCGGGCCCCCTCCAGGCCTGTCCTGCGGTGCTGAGGTCCCTGCGGCCCCAGCGCCCCAGCGCCCCAGCGCCAAGGCAGGATCAGAGCCACTGGGGTGCCCGGCCCCCTCCAGGCCTGTCCCGTGGTGCTGAGGTCCCCGCGGCCCCAGCACCCCAGCGCCCCAGCGCCGAGGTGGGATCAGAGCCACTAGGGTGCCAGGCCCCCTCCAGGCCTGTCCTAGTGCTGCTTCTGACCCACCTTGCCCCTCCGCCAGCGACTCACTTGCTGCTGTTTGCTTCTTGGCTGCCCACCTCCATCTTGGCTAGGTTAATTTGCATACAGCCACTCTGATTGGCTGGTGGGCGTGGCTTACCCCATCCCAGAGAAACGGTTAATTTCAATATTATGCTTTTATTAGTTAAGATTTATATTTCTGTGTAAATGGACACATGGATTCCAATTTCATTCTTTGTATTATTTTCAATTGCTACAATTCTTCATTTGGTGCTAAAATTTTCCCAGATTAGGCCAATGGGAGCTCCTTTAAGTGAGCTTCCATGTCTTTATAGCTTATGTCTCTCATCTTTACTGCAACACAAGATGCTCCAGCCTTAGCTTTCACTTTCTTTGCTCCAGCTATGGTAATCAACCGTTTCTTCAAGGAACCCTGGTTTGTTTTAGTGTAAAATAATGTTGCAAAGCCAATATCTAGGTGCTAACTGCCATTGTGATGTCTCTTCTCCCAAGCCCATGTATTGGATAAAGGTGAAGAATCTATGTATGTATATTTAGATTTGTGTTTATTTCTGTACTAGAGGACTGGTGCATGAAATTCATGCACGGATTGTGTGTGTGGGGGGATCCCTCAGCCCAGCCTGCACCCTCTCCAATCCAGGATCCCTCACAATCTGGAAACACTGGCTCCTAACTGTTCACCTGCCTGCCTGCCTAATGCCCTTAACTGCTCCCCTGCTGGCCTGATGGCCCTAACTGCTCTCCCCTGCTAGCCTAATCCCCCTAAATGCTCTTCCCTCCTGGCTTGATCACTATAACTGCCTAACTGCTCCCCGCTGCTGTCCTGATCTCCCTAACTGCCTTCCCCTCTTGGCCTGATCCCCCTAACTTCTTATCTGCACTCCCCTCCTTACCTGATCACTCTAACTGCCTAGCTGTTCTCCCTTCCTGGCCTGATCCCCCTAACTGCCTATCTTCTCTCCCTTCCTCTCTGTGCCCTTTGGACCTTGGTGGAGGCATGCTGAGAGCTCTCTGCCATGGCCCTGCCCCTGTCCTGATTGGTTGTTATATGATGGCATCCTGGAAAATTTGCATATTCCTCTATCATTAGTATAGATGTATCAAAATACACTGAAAAATGTGAGCTCATACCAATTGTTTCAAGATCAACCCAATACTATAGAAGAAGAAAGGAAAAAGAACAGAGTGAAAGGGGAACAGAAAGGGAGATAAAGAAGAAAAGTAGAAGAAAGGAAGACAGGAGGGAAGGAAAAGAGAAGGGAGGAAAGATAAGGAAACAGAAAGAAAAAAAAGAGAGGAAAAGTGAAAGGAAGTGAAGGGAAAATGGAAGAGAAGAAAAGAGAAGAGAAGAAAAGAGAAATGAGAACTCTGTGACATCCTTTAGAAGACATCCCTTAGAAGAGCTTAGAGGAGAAACACAAATTCATATTCCCAGTGGAGTGACAGCAGAGGATTTAAAAAATGGATGTGTGTGTGCACTTCTGCTTGCATTTAACATTCAGGCTTGCTTACTCCTATGAGAACATGAAGAGCTCAAGCTATTCCAGACAAGCCATTCATCAACTAACCCCTAAATATGTAAGAGAGTTTAACCGAAATGAGCAGAGCTGCCTACCCAATTCATAGTTAATTGTCAGCTCATGGGGAGCCCAGTTGAGTTTAGTAGAACCTCCCAGTTAACCTGAAGCCCTGTGAACAATAATAATTCAGTTATTATTTTAAGCCACTGAGTTTTGGGGTCAAGTGTTATGTAACATTATTCTGACTTATTGAATTAAAATAGAAGTTACAATTTGAAGCCAGAAATACTCCTGTCAATTATAAATTTTCTGTAGCATTTAGTAGTCCATAGACTTTGTTTTACTCAAAGATGAAAAAATGGACTATGACAAGGGTTCAGAGTAAGGTAGATATGTATAAATTAAACCATTATAATAGGACCTCATCTTTCTGACTCACTACCTGACAATAGACTACAGTTCACAGCCACACAGTGAACTTTTCAAGGGCACAGACAATGCATTTTTATTATTTTTGTATATGTATCACTTAGGAGAGGCCCTACTATATTGCAGTATTGTAGGCACTCAGTCATTACATGTATGAATAAAAAGACAAGCTATTTTATAAATTGAATATAATGAATATTTATCTAATGAGTGAAAGAGTGAAGATTCAACTTCAGAATACAGGAAGCTCTTTCTTTAAATCAGCTCCCTGTTTTAAAGGCATAATAAAATTAAGGAGAAAAAACAAACCAATATGAAGTCCACAAGTAACAAAAAATTATACAAGGATAAAGGAGAAATGAGCCATGTTGGTGAATAGGATGATTTTTTAATGCAAGCAACACAGCAAAAGAGATCAGAAGGGAAATATTCCATTTTACTGAAGAAAAAGAAGTTAGAACTTCTCAGTGTATCATTTACATGTCATGACATCCTAAAGAGAGCTATATTTTCAAAGTGAGTGCACAAGAAGTACGCCCAGGACTCCTGGTTTCCTGTAAATGTGAAAACATTGCCTGAGAAGGAGATGCATGCAGCTGTTTCTTGTGATCTCTATGAAGTTAATTTTGTTGTTATCATCTTTTTAGAAAAGTAAATGTAAAATATTAACTTTATTTTCCCATGTTCCAATTAAAATCAGAATTTTGATAATTATTCTCAGAAACCAGGTTGATGTTGATACATTACTTTGTGGATAGCTCTGTGTTGTAGAAAAGATGCTTTGTGCTTGGATGATAATAACTGTCAAAATGCAAAGGGTTAGTGAATAGGACCCGTGGGGAATGGCAGGATGACACTCTATGCAAGACATTCTGCTAATAGATCTGAGAGCAATGGTTTATGGTTTATGATCACAATACCTAACCCTCTCCTCAGATTATAGGAAGTTTAGCCAGCACGCTACTTGAGGAAATTTCAGCACTCCATGTTTTATGAGTATAGTCACTTTAAGGGGCACGTTATGAAAACTGTCAAATAGTCCCATGTATTAGAAAAATCAGCTCAGTCTATAATATGACTTCTGTACAGAAAATGAGCAAAACCCAGAGAAGACTAAGGCCTCTGAATTCACCAGCTCCTGGACCAGCCTATTCAGATTACTTGAATTTCTAACTTTAAGTTCAGTTGACCAATTACTCTTTTCTTGTGTTAATGTGCTGCTCCTCTACATCAGCATTGAGCTCTCTATTTTGCACTTGAGCTTTGATTCTGTTTTCTTTAAAGAAAGTGTAATCGTCTGAGTCATATTCCAGAAGACAAAACAAGCCCTTGGTAATCATCTCACTTACACATTATTCAACATTCTTTCCAAAATACTTCAAATCTGCTACCATCTCTCTGCCAATCAGTAATGTACCTTGGCTTCTCAACTCCATAATTTTTACATACATCAATTCATGTTCTGTTACTTATTTACCCCATTACCTGTTACCAAGAAAAAGGAGCTAGTTATCTGCAGATTAAACCATAACAAGGTATGTGTGGCATAAACAAATGTGATTATTGAAAGAAAGTTTCATAATTCAGAGATTTGGAGAAAAGTGATATGGTAAAGGTTAGATGTGACATTAAGCCATTAAGTGATTTGCAAATAGTCTCTGAGCCCATAAAATTCCATGTATAATAGGTTTCTAATTTCAATCAGCATGCCTTTCAGTAACTGACAATTGGAATGAAAATTTAACAAAAAATTATCTTCTAATTTAATAGGCATTTTTACAAATGATTTTTATGAAGTTTTTCTAAGATATACATCCTTTGGGAAAATAACATGATAATCTTATACAGTAAACTGAGCTTTTCTTGTGTGCAATATTTGACTGCATCAATTTGCAAAATAAAAGTACTATTGCCTGAGATCAGGATGCCATCTCAGGGCAGGGGCTCAGGGGGCTGAGGCAGAGTGTGGGGGAAGAAACAAGGCTTTGCGCTCACATACCTGCCAAAGAGGAGGTTCTTGACAGAAATAATGGCTCTTCAAAGAGTCTGGCTAACCTAGAAAGTTTTTGAGGTATCACACGGCTTAGTTCATGAGAGCCCAATCAAGCCTTCTAACTTGTAAGTCCAAGGAGTACTATTTACATTTGTTGCAATTACAGATATATAGATATATTTATTACACAACACATACTAATTAGAACAATTTTTCCAGGATGTAGCAGCAGTAAGTCTTGGTGAGGGGTGGGGAGTTTTTTCTAATTCACCCCCAAATTTCAGGTCCCTAGCAGAAATTCATACTATATGACTTTTCCTCCCTGGCTCAAGGTGTTTGGATCAGTGGCCAGACTGGATAAGTCATAATTTTCTCCTGGGCTGTTTCTCTGTGAACTTGGAACTGAGGACAAGAAAAGTCAAGAACACAGTGTCTGCCTTGTGATAAAGTAAAAGAAGCTAATTTTCTTCTGCAGATAAGAATAATAATGACATGAAGACAGGAGCATGAAAAAGAAGGGGAGGGGATATATCTAAGAAATGGTTGGCTTAGTTTTCAATGGCTTCTCATCTTCTGGATCCAGTCACTTTCAGAGTTTGGCTGTCTTTTGTTGTCATGGATTTCAGGTGCTATGCATATATTATTTTAATGAAACAACCTCCTCCTTAATTGAGAAATTAGATTGAGTGGAGTACAGTAGCCTTGTCAATAGGACATTATGTTATTTTATGATGGAAAAGGATAGGGCATGGGACTCAAGACCCAAATTTGAGGAATGTGAAAGTTTTTCTAGAGGATGTACTCTCTGTAGAGGGAAATAAAAGAAATATGGAGTTAGCTAGATGAGTGACTGAGGAAGGATTCCAGAAAGAGGGGACAGTATTCTGAAGTTCATAGATGGGAAAAAGCAAAGGGAGTTGAGGAGAGGAAAGTAGTTCAAGTTGGTGAGAGATAAGGCTGGACAATTAAACAAAGTTCAGATTTTTAAAAGGTTTCATAGACTGTTTTAAACAGTTTGGATTTTATCTTGAGAGCAATGAAGAGCATAGATAAGGCTGTTAAATAGGTAGAGGGCAGCCATTCAGAAATTTTGGGGCCTTCTTTTGTTAATTATTCCTGTTTTCATCCAAATAGCATGTTTATAACAAGGGAGAACAGATTGACATTTTAGGGGGAAGTAGGTAAACCTAATTAGGATGACTAGAAATGTAGGAAGGAAGGGATAAGGAGAAACAGGAATGGAGAGGAGATGGTTATGAGATGGTAGGAAGTATTTAGTATGTGGCAGATAAATTGGATACAGAAGTTTAGTGAGAGGCAAGAATCTTGTGGGACAGCTGGCAGTCTGAAATAGACCACTTTATCACGCAAGACTGGTGTGTGATTTTTTTTTTTTTGAGAAGTATGCTTTTCTCCCTTTCCTTCCTTTACTGGTATAATGTGATAAAGTGGAAGAAGCAGGGCTGTATAAGATAGGAGCTAAAGAGGCCCAAATAACTACAAGAGCCACTCTACTAGAGAGCACTTAGCTGGTCCATAAAGAATATCCAAGGGGTAAGGAAATCTCTAGCTAATATGAACACATGTTAATATCCAAAACTTTTTTTTTTAATAAAAACATGGCAGCATGAATTCATTTATTTGTTAAACAAATACTTACTGAGTACATACTCTGTGTAAGGCATTAGTTTGGCATTGGGGATATATTGGCAAAGGAAATATATGAATCTCTGTCCTCATAAAGCTTGTAGTCTACCAGAGGAGGCATTTTATAATTTTGAGAATATATAACAGGGAATTTTTACTAACCTGTGTGTATTTGAGGAAGTAGTATTTGGATGATGTTATGAAGTGAATTGTGCCCCAAAATTTTATGTGTTGAAGTAACTGTATTTGAAGACAGAGTCTTTAAAGAGGTAACTAAGATTAAATGAGGTCAAGGGTTGGGGCCCTAATCCAACAGGATTGGTATCCTTGAAAGAAGGGGAAGACAGACCAGAAGTGTACTTGCATAGAGAAAAAGTCCTGTGAGGTCATAGCCAGAAGGCAGATTTCTGCAAGCCCAGGATAGAGGTCTCAGCAAAAATCAACCTTGTAGGTACCTTGATCTTGAATTTACAGCCTATTTCTATTGTTTAAACCATCCAGTTTGTAGTATTCTGTTATGGTAGCCTGAGCAATCTGATATAAATGATATTCTGACAGATGAATAAGAATGTCCTTGTCAAATAGGGTAGAGCAGGAGGGAGTTTGCAATGCCGAGGGAAAAGCATGTGCCTGAGATGAGAAACTTCATGAAGTGTTGGAGTAACTGAGGGAAATCAGTGTGAGGAGAGTGGGAAGTTAGATGAATGGATTGGAAGAAAGCAAGAGATGTAGGGGGTTTGTTTGGAGGCCACTGTGGAAACCCAGGAGAGATGGTAGTGGTGGTGGTGTGATGAAGAGGAGTGGATAGACTTCAGAGATGCTCAGAAGGGGGCATTGACTTGTTTTAGGCATTAGTGGGGTACGTTGAGTTTGGCTCAGTGGATAGAGCATTGGCCTGACAACTGAACAGTCTTGAGTTTGATTCCAGTCAAGAGCATGTACCTCGGTTGCAGGCTGGATCCCCGGCCCTGGCCAGGGCCTGTGCAGAAGGTTACCAAGTGATGTATCTCTCACGTTGATGTTTTTCTCTGCCTCTTCCCCTTCTGCCCACTCTCTTTGAAATCAATGGGAAAACATCTTCAAATGAGGATTAACAACAACAGCAAAAGTAATGTTCAGGTTTGGGGCTTGAGCGCTAGATGGATGCTAGATTATTTATTTAGATAGGTAGGTAACTGTGGAGGAGGGATACTCTTTGGGGGAGGGGAGAATATTTGTGGCAGATGGAAGTAAGAGTTGGTGGGTCTTGGTCTTGTTTTAGGAACCATTGATGCATACGTAACAGGAAGCTAGAGGCTGAATATACAGTGAATAAGACCCAGCTCCTAAGAGGAGGGGCCCTATGAGAGCCAGGCAGTACTGCAGGCTTCAAGGTGGGGGCAGACTCCAAAGGAGACAATTCTCAGTGCAGACACTGGTCAATGCAGGGGAATCCAGTGCTCTGGAATCACTCTATTCCAGACTTGATCAATGTACTGAGCTCCTGAGGAGCCCCTAGTGTCCAGCAGTACAGTGAAAACAGAGGGGAAAAAACAGCAATCCCACTGCCTCTGCTCCCATCTGCCCGAACTTACCTTAATTCTCCTCCTGCTGAAAAGAACATGCAGTTTCCACCTGAATACCTATTAAGGTTTTGGGCCACCTGTCATGTCACACAGGAATCAAATGTAGAAATTTGTTGATATCACTACTTGTTGGTATTATTCAACGACTGTGGCATTTGCTGCATAGTAGTTGATGTGTGTATGTGTGTGTGCCTGTGTGTGTCTGTGACTTGTATTTTAAACATGCTTTCTCTATTTTTATATTTTTAATGGCAATGATTGAGGTCATCACCTGGGTTGGTTGCATTGATAAACCTTATTCTTCACCACTCCCTGTATCCAGGCCACGTGCCAGGGTCCAATTAGAATATTAACCTCACACTCTCACAGACACAATTGGAATAACATTTGACTAAATGTCTGGGTACCCTGCAGCCCAGTCAAGTTGAGATCTAAAATTACTCATCAGACCATGTGACATTGCAGTTACTCCCACTAAAAGTTTGAGCTATTTCTTCGCTCTTTAACTTAGATTTGCCTATGTAACTTCCTTTGTCCCATGGAGTATTAGTAGGCATGTCATGACCTAAGGTTTATAAAGCTCTCTCCTGTCTCTACCTGGGCCTTTGCATCTGTACCACATATATAGCCTGTGAGGAAGCAGAGTTGAATTGCCCAGTTGGATGCACGCTCAGTTAGCCAACCCCAGACAATTCACAGCCACATTAACTAAACATAAGCTTAGTGTTATATGACTCTAGGATTATGTGGATTTTGTTAGACAGTGTAATTACATACATGGTCAACTTTCCATTTTGTTTATATGGACCTTTTATTTCTGTTCTATATCTTCAGTGTTGCAGACTTTCATATCGCATTTGGTCCTTTCTTCTGACTTCTGTAACGATACTCCAAATTATAATTGCAAATATATTTTACTTAGGTTTAGTATTAACCTCATTAAAATAATCTCTCTATCTTCTCAAATGTGTGCCAGTTTCAGAGATGTTATACCTTTTCATAGTGCTTGTTACAGCACGTATTGCATTAGACTTCCCAATTACATTTCATGAATTCTAGGATAAACCATTTTTCACACTTAAACATCTATGAAATCAACTCACATCTTATAGTCAGTGCAATTACATAATTGCTTGACAGGTTTTTCCCCTCCTTTTTTGTGTTATAAAATAATGGTGTATCTAACAATTGATGGCATCTTAGTAGTTGTGAGTCCCTGGAGTTTAGGCACTTTGACTCATTCCTTCCTCTAGATTCTTCAGTGATGAATGCACTGTCTTGCAGAAACTAGATGCTCAAAATTTGAAAGTTAAACCAATTGTGTGTTCTATGTAGTTCTGGGACACAATGATCTTCTTCAGCGTCTGAAAAATTCCCAATTGCAATTTCATTCAAATTAAAATGGCTTTGATGAGACATTCATTACTTAAAAAGTAACATTTATTAGTCTATGTGTTGTGATTGGAGCCTTAATATCATCAGGAAGAAGTTTAATCTGACTTCATTTTCAGTCCATTAAAAACCTTGTGCAATGTTAATAAATTAGATCTCCAGAGTCATAAAAGTATATGTTGTAGCTCCAATCTACACATAGTTGACACATTTGAATATTCAGCATAGTTTCAGATTTGAGAATCTCAGCATTTATACAAATTAATATTTCTCAGGATTTTAATAAGGGAACACAAATGTATAAATTGCATAAATTTTGTCTGTCCTGTGTCAATAACACTAGTAAACTAGGGACATGTTGCAGCAATTAGAGTTTTCTTTGCTTAAAATGAACACTATTTTATTATGAGATTATCATAGACTTGACTTGTTTACATAGAATTATAATTAGAGATCATAAAGAAAATCAAATAGAATTAGTATTTTAGGAAAAAGGAGACTTAAGGGAACAAAATAAATCCAAATAAGTAGTATTATGGCATGGTCATGATGCTTAAATGCCTTCCTACACACAAAATTTAATTACCGAGATTCTCAATTTACAATTATTCAAGGACACAATATTTACTAAATTATAGGTAATTTCATTTCTTCAGAGATGTGTACAGAGGCCTTAGAGTAGAGAAGGAAAAAACAACAATAAAGAGATGATGAGTCCACAGCTACCCTACCAAATCAATGTTCCCTTTTCTGGATTCCAGGATGAAAACAGATTGGTTTCAAGGACGAAATTTGCTATCTAGGAAATTCATATTCTTTCATATTCTCTTCAATGGCATAGTAAAAGTCCCTAGCCATGAATAATAATAACTGTGTAAAATTTTCATCTATGCACATACACTAGTTATTCATTATTCATCTGAAAAATAGGTGTTGTCATCCTCATTTTAGGTAAGAAAACAAAAATTCAGAGAAAACTAACATATGGTAAAGCCAAGACTTGAATCTGGGTATCTGCCTCTAACCGCACATTCTCTCCCCACTCTGTCCCACTACAGATGTGAAATTTGTTGCAACACTACATGCACTAGGGTATGGATCACAGTACTTATTACTTGGCATCCTAGTATATGCTCTAAGTCAAATTTTGGTTTTACATATAAAATAATTTCCTATATAATAAAGAGGTAATATGCAAATTGACCATCACACTCTTGCACAACATGGCCACCCCCATGTGGTCACAAGATGACCTCCACAAGATGGCTGGCAGGGGAGGGAAGTTGTAGGTGATTAGGCCACTAGGAGAGAGCAGGTAGTGGTGACCAGGCCAGCATAGGAGGGCATTTGGGGGTGATCGGGCTAGCAGAGGAGCAGTTAGGTATTGATTAGGCTGGCAGGGGAGTGGTTAGGGGGGTGATCAGGCTGGAAGGCAAAAGTGATTAGGTGCAATCAGGCAGGCAAGCTGGCAAGTGGATGGGAGCCAGAAGTCCTAGATTGTGAGAAGATGTCTGAGATTGGAGAGGGTGCAGACTGGGCTGAGGGATGCCATCTCCCCCCAGTGCACAAGTTTTATGCACTGGGCCTCTAGTATTCTAATGATTAGAGCTTTTCAATAATGGAAAGAAAATGGGACAGGACCATTGGTCGAGTTACTGAGCTACCTTTCTTTGGAGAGAAGTTTGGGCAACTTAGATCTGTAAGGGCCTATCCAGTTTTGACTATGACAGCATTTTATAAGGTAGCCATGGTGAAGTAAAAAGAGTAAAATTATGAATCATAAGTCATGAAGTCAGTACTAATGGCTTTCAGTCTTGACTTTTACTATAAGCCTATCTGAGGGTTCATTTACCTCTCTGAGCCCCAGTTTATTCAGCTAAAAAAGAGTGAGGACAAAAGAATCACTTCACACAGTCACTATTAAAATTAATTTAGAAATTAAAAATAAAGATGCTTTAGAAACTATAATATATTGGCCACCGTATTATATAGCATCTTATTTGGATAGTGAGCATAGTAATGCATCCATAAATAGTCTTTAAACTGCTACTTGTTAGAAATTTGATCCATCCTCAAGGGAATTAGTTTGTTTTTATTATATAACTAGAGGCTCGAAATTCATGCATGGGGAAAGGGTGAGGTCCCTCAGCCCAGCCTGCCCCTTCTCACAGTCCAGAACCCCTCAGTGGATGTCCTACTGATGGCCCCAGTCTGGCAGGCGCCGTGTGTGTGTGTGTGTGTGTGTGTGTGTGTGAGTGTGTGTGTCACCCCTGGGGGCCTGCCCCCAGCCACATCTGAGGCTCGGAGCAGTTGTCCTGTGTGTGTCTATCTGCTGGGGGCCTTCCCCCAGGCACACCATGGAGGCTTGGAGCAGGCACCCCTCTGTGTTGATCTCTCAGACTCCTGCCATCCCTTGCATGTTGTTGTCTTTTTTGAGCTGTGGCCAGGGCTGGGTGTTGCCTTCCTGCCAGGCTTGCCTACTCCCCATCTTGCTCCAGCCACTGGGATGCAGGGAAATCCCCACCTGTTCACTGCCTCATGCCAAGCCTGGCCTTTTCCTGCTCCCCGATCCCTGCAAGGGGACTGGGAAGCAGGCAAGCGCTGCCTTCTGCTGTCGCATAGCCTCCAGCCTTTCCTGCTCCAGACCTGCTCTCGGGTTGTTGGTTCCTGAGGCAATGCCACTGGGCTCACATTGCCAGGGTTACACTGCCAGTGTCCTGCCCCACCGCTATGGGTGCCTCCATTTTTGTCTCAGGGTGATAGTTAATTTACATATTACTCTTTTATTAGATAGGATCCTAAATCTTATTTTTCTTCAATCATTTTAACTCCTTAACTTATTATTTCAAAGAGAAAATCTGTGTTATTTTTTACTGCCATTCTTGATTTCTTCAGGAATTCAATATGGATGCCCCCTTCCAGAAATCACACAAACTTCCCTGAACAGTTTGCAGTGTGTTGGTCATTTTAGAAACTTCTCTCTAGGCCTATAACTCTATGCTACAGATATAAGTAAGTAGCTGCCATTTCCCTATGCTGTTCTCATGTATCCTTTCTCTCTCACACACCCTTTAAATGATTTCTGTTCATTATCAAAATATATTTAGTGTAATGGTTATCTGTTGTAAGGCAGAAAATGAAACTATTTGACCGCCCGTGCTTAAATAAAAAGAATATACTCTTATTAACAATACTAGAGGTCCAGTACACAGATTTGTGCACTGGTGGAGTCCCTCAGCCTCGCCTGCACCCTCTCACAATCCAGGACCCTTCAAGGGATGTTGGGCTGCAGCAGGGATATTGAGCCAAAACCAGCAGTCTCACATTCCTTGAGGGATGTAGTAGGGCACCATGTGGCAGGCAGCTGGGGAGGAGCCCGAGTCCAGGCCAGGTGCCACTCTGCTCCTGCTGCACCTACTGCCACCAATGCCTGGTAGCCGCTGCCACTTGGTAACACTGCCACAGAAGCGGGAGAGGCTTGTGCCACCGCAGCTGAGCTTGCCAGTTGTGAGCCCAGTGTCTGGCACCCATCGGTCAGCTGAGTGGCACTCCTGCTGTGGGAGCACACTGACCACCAGGCAAAAGCATTAAGCATCTGCCCCCTGGTGGTCAATGTGCATCATAGCGGCCAGCCGACGAGTCGTTTGGACGTTCAGTTGCTTAGGCTTTTAATTATATTAAAGATTTATAAAATTAAAATTTTGAATATTTATTTCTGCAAAATATTGCATTTAGGGGCTGGGTAGGATTGCTTTCTGGACTGTAAGCCTATTCCACTTTTAATAATATGAGGAAGATTGTGGGGGAAAAAAGAGAAAAACTTGAGCTTTATTTTAGCCTTACTTATATATTTACCTCACTCTTGTAAGCATTTTATTTTATTATTTTATTTTTATTTACTTTAATTTTAATTTAAGTATATTTGCTATAATGTTATATTGGTGATATTAGCTTCAGTTGAACAATATAATGAGTCAACATTTTTATACCTTATAATGTGACCATCCCACTAATTCTAATAATCATCTGTCCTTGTCCAAACCATATTACAATATTATTGATTATATTCCCCGTCATCTTTTTCACCAGTCCCCCAACCACCTCCCATATGTTAACCATCCCTTTGGTTTCTGTTTCTATGAGTCTGTTTTTGTTTTGTTTGTGCACTTGTTTTTCCAGATTCCACATAAAAGTGAAACAATATGGTATTTGTCTTTGTCTGACTTATTTCACTTAGCATAACACCCTCTAGATCCATCCATGTTGTCCCAAGTGTTAAGATGTAAGATGTCATTCTTTTTATTATTGCATAATATTCCATTGAAAAAAATATACTAATAAAAAGGTTATATGCTAATTAGACCGGACATCTTCCAGATGACCTTCTGGACATCCTTCTGGAAAAGCCATGATGATATATATGTGTATATATACCATCCTGTTTATGCATTCATCTATTGATGGACACCTAGGTTGCTTCCATATTGTAGCTATTATAAATAATGCTACGATGAACACAGAGGTGCTCATATCTTTTTAAATTAGTGTTTTTGTTTTCATTGGTTAAATACCCAGAAATGAAATTGCTGGGTGGTATGATATATCTATTTTTAATTTTCTGAGGAACCTCCATACTGTATTCCATAGGAGTTGCACCAGTTTGTGTCTCACCAACAGTGTACAAAGGTTCCCTTTTCTCCACATCATCAACAACACATTATTTACTGACCTTTTATATAATAAACATTCTGACTGGTGAGGTAATATCTCACTGTGGTTTTGATTTGTATTTCCCTGATGAGTACTGATATTGAGCATCTTTTCATGACATGGTCTGATTTCAAACCCAGATTGGTCTTTAAAAGCTTTGTCCTGGATGGATGTAATAGTACTTAAATCATTCAAACTGTTGAAATAAAGAATACTTAACTACTTTGTTACCTAATTCTTAAACCTTGGGGGATGTCCACCTGCTGGCTTAGGCCTGCTCCCTGTGACCTAAACCACAGATGGACATCCCCCGAGGGGTCCTTAGCACTGCCACAGAGGTGGGAGAGTCTCCCACCACTGCCACTGTGCTTGTCAGCCATGAGCCTGGCTTCTAGCTAAGTGGTGCTCCCCCTGTGGGAGTGCACTGACCACCATGGGCAGCTCCTATGTTGAGCATCTGCCCCCTGGTGGTCAGTGTGCATCATAGCTACCAGCTGTTCCACCATTCCATTGATTTGCATATTCTCCTTTTATTATATAGGATTTTAAATGTAGTATCTTGCTAATTTTTTTCAGATCTCTCTTCATCAAGCCTTACTTGATGTATAATGTTTGGAAAATTGTGTCTATATAAATTAGATTATTTATATGTGAATCTTCTCCTTGATAGTCATATAAATATTTCTATGTCTTTCTTACTTCTACATATTTTGAAGGAATGTCACTTTTGTTGCATATTTTATATTCAGTTTCTTACAATTTAGGGGAAATCTTTTTTTTCTACATTAAAAAATATAATAATTTAAAAATGAAATACCTACTCTGGTATTTTTGTAACCAATAACTGAATAGAAAAAAATCAAAATTAATTTCATTATCTATAAAATCTATGATTCACTATTTGAAGATCTTTTGTTGTTTAACTTCATTCTTATAAAGTGCCATATATTTTCTAAATGGAGTCTAATCACTTTAACAGAGTTGTGTTGACATTTTGTCATATATCTGTGAGTTCTTAGAAATCTAGTAGGAAGGGAGTAAAAAGAATAAACACTTTGACCTCACTCTCTTCTTTCTTGCTGGTTCCATGCTCTCACTTCCCAGTGGCCAGACCCAATTGAAGTAAGTTTATCTAGAAGCTGTGGGTTGCAGCCCAGAGCCTGAAACTACTCTCAAGGACTTGGGTGGTGTGCACAGTCTCCGGCTTGTGCAGGTGTGCTTGCTAAATATTCACACCTACACCCATTTCCAGAGGATTCCCACTGAGTGGTGGAGGTCACCTCAGCTAGAGATGACTGGCAGTTAGTGTTCTCTGTCACTGACTGGGGAGGTGCTACAAAACCCTGCCCCTTTGCCTCTGTGTCACAATTTACACTCACACCAAAGCTAGGTTTTGCTTGAGACTACATTGTTCTGTAGCTCCTCCCCATTTCCTAGCTGCCTCCCTCAGGCCCTGCTGGTTTCTCCGGAGAGACTCTCCTGCTATGTCATGGGCACTCACCTTCCCATCTCAGGCTCTGCTTCCAGGGAACCTGACATGAGAAAGAACAGGGGCTCGGCTGAATGTAGTCCTAGAGATCGATCCCCAGAACAGAGGGCAGGATGAAGAAGGGTGGAGAGTAAGCCTGGAGACCTACTAGGAAGATCTGGCGCACTGAAATATCATGGAGCTGCGGAGACACTGTTAGGTGCCCATCCAACATGCATTACCTTCATCTTCCTTGCTAACAGATCCTGACTCAGAGTAACAGCTACTAAATTTTTCAATATCTAAGGGTATCACAGCTCAGGCCAATGAGATGTAGGCAGAAGTCTCAGGGAAGATGGTCTCTTCATAATTAAAAAGATGAAGCTACATGAGGGGAAAGACATTTTGCCCTCCTCTCCTCCCTCTCCTCCATGCGTGGAACACAGGAACTAGAAGCCCGGGAGGGCAGTAGCCATCTGGTGACTATGATCTGAAAAGCTTGAGGACAAAAGACAATATGTTCGGATTTCTTAGTGGAAAGAGAGTCTGGGTCCCTGTTGTGCCAGTCTGGACTGCCTTCCCTTAGACTTCTGGTTGTGCATGAAAAATAAAACCTCTTTTTAAACCCCTCTTAGATTTTCTGTTATTTGTTGCTATTGCAGCAGCCAACAAAAGAGTAAAATTGAGTTATACCAGAGATTCCTAGTTTTGTTTTATCAGAGCAATGCCCATCTATAATATAATACCTTTAACCTGTAAGGTAGTCCAGTTTAGTCTAGTTTATGACTCATTCACCAAGTGCACCAAAAAATAAAGCCAAGCACTCTGGCCAGAAAGAGCAATGTTTTCATCACAGAGACAGCATTGCACGGCCTGAGACAAAATATCTGGAAAGCACAGAGGCCACTCGGCATGCTGAACAACTTTAACAGGTGCAGGAAAATCAGCCAAATGGGCGGAGGCTGCAGGGAGTTCTCTGTGTCTTATCCTAAAATGAGTCTGGGAGTTATTGACTAGTATAAATGCTCATGGCTCCGGTTTCAAATCTTGCCCAAGAGGAAAAATAAGTCTTGTCACAACAAAGGATCCAACTGCCTTTCTGGCAGATATTGCACAAATTTTCCAGGAGGAATAGTTTTCTGGGTCAACTCACATTTATATTATATGGACACAGACATAAGTGCCTTATTTAAATAGCAATGTACAATGTAATACGTGCTAATACTTCTGACAGGCGTTAAACTTGAGAGTCTTTTTTTAAAGCCTTGTGGGTAACATCTCTTTGTCTTTGTAATATGTGCATAAATTTATAGTCAAGTACCAGGAGCAATGGTTCTGGGCTTGAACTGAATAATTTGGGCATACAAGAATTATGAGAGGTAACTAAGTAACAGTAACCCAAGCCGATTTATTGCTTCCTCCACTAATGAGCAAAAGAGACAACTTTCCACTAAGGGTTTGGTGGAAACAATGAAATTACGTTTGGTCCAAAAAAGACGCTTTGCAAGAAAGATGATTTTATGAGCCATATAGACCATCACAATCAATGCCACACACAGAGAGACACAAACAACCCTGATAACCATCCCTCTATAACCTTTCATTTATTTTGTAGTTTAAACACACTGTTCCCTCTAGCTTTGAACATGATCTTTATAGTTGGAAATCAAGCTCAGCCAACATATATATGGGAAAGAATCAACCTAAATGATGTAAGAAACGTTATTCATAAACACATAATTTTTGGATGTAAAATACTATTCTGAGGGGAAAATTTAAACTTTATTCTTTCCAACTACAAAAACAAAGAGTCTGGCTATGTTTTCCTGGTGTGTGAATCAAAGCACATGTAACTGGTGTGTTTAATACAATAATGACCACATGGAAAAGCAATTTGTGAAGAAATACTCATTTTAGACAAGCAATGTTTGATTTAGTTTTCATACCTCTAATAGTCTAAAAATGTATGTACAAGCTGTACATATACTGAACCACAAAAGCTTTATCTTGTGGTCTGGGGGGGATGGCCTACTTCATCTCTCATTCATACATTCATTCATTTATTCAAAGCAAATATGAATTTACTATATGATCAGCTAAGTATATAAGAATTCAAATATATAAGTGTCACAATTGTTCAAAGAGCTTATAGACATTTTAGTATCAGAGACAAGTCTATAAGAAAAAAATGAATAATCATATATGTACTAGAGGCCTGGTGCATGAAATTCATGCATGGGAGGGAGGGGCTTTTCCTCAATCTGCATGCGCACTCTTGCAATTCAGGACCCCTTGGGGGATGTCCAATTGCCAGTTT
This sequence comes from Murina feae, assembly GCA_004026665.1. Lineage (NCBI taxonomy): Eukaryota > Metazoa > Chordata > Mammalia > Chiroptera > Vespertilionidae > Murina > Murina feae. Next base: position 5,359 of record PVJC01007676.1, on the reverse strand, counting down.
AGGCCCTATCCCAGGGATCAGGCCTAAATTGGCAGTTGGACATCCCTCTCGCAATCTAGGACTGTTGGTTCCTAACCACTTGCCTGCCTGTTTGATCACCCCTAACTGCTCTGCCTGACTGCCTGCTCAGTACACATCATAGCGACATCATTCCACCATTCAGTCGATTTGCATGTTATCCTTTTATTATATGGGATTCATACAACAAGCAAACAGCAGGACTATAACACTGCACACCTCCAGAGGAAAATGGAGAAAAGGAAAATCAAGAAAAGCTTTACAGAAATATTGGGGCAGAATATCACTCACTGAAAATAAAAATGGAATATCAAAGAAAAGTGCATCACAAAAATATATATAAGTGGACATGGAGACAGTCATAAGTCCAAGTCTGTGAAGGTAGAATGAGGGTTGATAACTAAAGCTCTTTCATGGCACACTAGAATTTGGATTTTAATGGGTGATAGAGGCCCTCTGCAGGAGTTTTAGCATACCACATGAGCAGATAGGAACATATCTTTGACAAATATGGTCATATTAAAGAAGAGGGAGAATAGAGATAGAGATAATATACCATGTAAAAATGAGGAGTAACTGGACTAAAACACTAACTTAAGTAATAGAATAGACAATACTAAGAGATGCTTAGATGTAGAGATGGGTGCAAAAGAAAAGCCGATAATATGTCTTTGATATTTACTTTGGAGGTTTAGGTGAATGATATAGCATTACATAATAAAGACATATAATGAAAAGAATCGGTATATGGAAAAGAGTGGAAAGGATCGTTCAATTATGGTAACATAGGACACACTGGCAGAATTTTCTGATTGGCATTTGGAAATATAGATTTTCTTTTCTTCAAAAAAAAGTATTGAATGGAAAGTTACTGGCAGTAGGAGAATTTAAAGTAATAGGATTGGCTACTACCTCTCATGGAAAGCATTATTTAAAAAAACAGAGAATTAAGGATTGATTCTTAGAAACTATTTTATTTAAGAATCAGACAAGAGATGAAAGGATGGTAGTTTTAATTCTAATCATTATGTTTGGCTTAACTATTGTTGTGTGCATTTTAATTTGTTTGAATTTTCTAATCTATAGTCAATTGAATTGACTAGTATAACAGATAAAAGCCTGAATTTGAATACCATTTCAATAAGTTGTACTATTTCCAGATGAGTCCCAATATGAGCACATATTAAAGTAATATGCACATTGTTTTGCATTTGCATCAAGAATTCTAACAAATTTGAAAGCAAAGATAGAATCTTCTACTTAGTAACTTCATGAAAATATTTTCAAAAAAACTCCCCCAAACTATTTAAGAACTAGAATACAGTGTTAAACAATTCCTTATAGAGAAACCAGACCTTAGATGACAAATTCAAGAATGAAAATCTGTCCATTAGGAGACTATAAAGAATATGTAGATCTCTCTATGAAAAAAAAAATCACATCTCTAGGTATACAGATTTTAAGGAATATTTACCAATGGGTTAAGTCCTTCATATTTTTAATTTCCAGAGAATCTTAGATAAAATATTAAGACATTGCAGGCTTCTTATCTGGGGAATAATAAGAACAACAAAATACAGTGTCTCATCGTTTAATTGAAGAAGGAAAAATTTAACTGAAAGGGTTACTTCATAGATATGACATCAATAAGTTTCACTTTAACTAAATTGACCCATTGATCTAGATAGATTATAGGACAATGTGGTTTGTCATTGACAGTCTTCAATAGCTGGTCAGGGTAACTACTGTCCCACTTTATTCTTTGCCCTTATCGTAGTAGATACATCGAACAGACCATCCAATCTCAGAGGGAAGGCAAGGGAAAGGGGGGTAAGATAGCAACCCAAGGACTTGTATACATGCATATAAGCATAACCCAGCGGCACAAACAGTGGGGGGGGGTGAGGGCATGAATGGGGTGGATGGCCAGAGAGAGGTAAATAGTGGAAAAAGGAGACATATATAATACTTTAAACAATAAAGAATTTTAAAAAGAGACAGAGAAACAAGACTCCCATGTCTTCTGGCAAGAAATTTTCTAAGCCTTAGCATTTGACACTGTTTTCCAAGTATTTTCCTGCCCCAAAATATCTAAACTAATAAAAACGTAATATTGAAATTAACCGTCTCTTCGGGATGCGTAAGCCATGCCCACCAGCCAATCAGAGCAACAATATGCAAATTAGTCTAGCCAAGATGGCGGAGGCCGCAGCCCAGGAGAAGCCATACACAGGGTCCAGCTGTAGCACAGGATGGGAAGAGCAAGCAGGCCAGTGGCTGAAGCCGTGGGCGGGAGGAACAGGGTGGGAAGAGGCTGCGGCCTGGAATTGATCACATTGTGGGGCACACACACAGGCCTCTCAGGCTCCCCGTGTATGCCCCGGCCACCCGATGGCTTCCCAGGTGGAAGCCTGGGGCAGGACCAGCTGGCAGCCCGAGGCTCTGTCCTGGGAAGCCCGGGGGCCGGACCAGCCGGCGGGCCCTGAGACTCCATCCTGGGAAGCCATCAGGTCGCCAGGGGCACACGCGGGCCACGGCCACCCGATCACTTCCCAGACGGAAGCCCGGGGGCGGGACCAGCCAGCGGTCCCGGAGGCTCTGTCCTGAGAAGCCATCAGGTTTCGATTGGCCCCGAGGGTCAATGGGAGCTGTGGGCAGCCTGAAAACGGCCCTCAACCCCTCTCCCAGGCTGGCCAGGAACCCCACTAGGAATCTGAACCCTGAAGGGGCTGTGGCCAGCCTGAAAACTGCCCTCAGCCCCTCACCCAGGCTTGCCACACCCCCATGGGGTGAGGGTTCCCACTGGGGAGCTTGGCCAGCCTGCAAATAGACATTGGCCCTTCACCCATGCTGGCCAGGCACACCAGCAGGTGGACATCCCCAGAGGGTTCCGAGACTGCAAGAGGGCACAAGCCGGGCTGAGGGCACCCTCCCCCCCCCCCCCAGTGCAAATTCTTGTGCACTGGGTCCCTAGTAATTTATAAAATTTCTTTTTAACATATCTACTTTAATATGCCACATTGCCTCATTTGATACTCAAAACAGCCTATAGGATAGAGAAAGCAGAAATAATTATGTCAATTCTAGACATGAGGAAACTGAGACTAAATAATAATAATGCTAGTTAGAACTGATACCTTTTAAAACTTTGCTTATAGGAAGCACTGTGCTATGAACATTTCTTTACTAAATGTTTATAATCAGCTATGGAGTTAATATTAATTGTATTTTCAGTTTCCAGATGAAGAAACTGAGTTTTAGAGAGATTTTGGAACTTTTTCAAGGTCACATAGCTAGTGAGTATAGAAATGGGACCAGCTAGATCTGTCAGATGCTAAACTCCACTTTCTCAACCTTATTTCTATTTCTGGATGTGAATGTCTTTGGAAAGTCTCTGCTGAAGAGTAGTTCAGCCAAAGGTAGAGAATCTACACTGTGTAAAAGCTGTCAATGGCTTCAAGGTATATAGCTACTAAATGGGAGAACTGGGATTTGAATCCAGGTTTATGATTCCACACTGTGGGACCCTGAACCCACATCTTTGCAGAGTACCCTTAATACTTGACACAGTTGGATTATGCACATAACCAAATTCAGAGCCGCCTATTAACTCCTTCAATCAGAAGAGTGACTGACATCTTTGGATTTTCATGCCATTGTATTATTATCCATGCTGTCACCAAGAGTAGCTGCATTTGTTTAACACTGATGTCGACTCTGTGGAATTTAAGAACAGGTAACAAAAATCTTGCTTGAATACTAAATCTGAAAGAATTATGATAATAATATCTATTGAGTGCTCCCAGTGTTCCAGGCACTGAGCTATGTGGTTTGTCAATATTACCTTATTTAATGGTAAACATCCCTGGGTATCACATTATACATTTACTAGAGGCCCAGTGCATGAAATGCGTGCATGGGAGTGGGGTCCCTCAGCCCAGCCTGCACTGCACCCTCTCCAATCTGGGGCTCCTCAAAGGATGTTCAACTTCCCACCAGGATCAGGCCTAAACAGGTAGTCAGACATCTGTCTCATAATCCCAGTCTGCTGGCACCCAACTGCTCACCTGCCTGCCTGCCTGATTGCTTCTAACCACTTCTGCCTGCCAGTCTGATCACTCTCTAACCACCCCTCTGCCAGCCTGATCAATGCTTAACTGCCCTCCCCTGCCAGCCTGGTCACCTCCAACTGTTCTTTCCTGCAGGCCTGGTCCTCCCCAACTGCCTTCCCCTGCAGACCTTGTCCTCCCCGCCCCCCCCCAACTGCCGTTCCCTACCAGCCATCTTGTAGTGGTCATCTTTGACCACATGGGGGTGGCCATCTTGTGTGTTGGAATGGTGGACAATTTGCATATTACCTCTTTATTAGATAGGAGATTGTACATATTTAAATTTTAAGAGGCATCAGGTTTTCAAGGGAACCAATGTCCAGGAAATGAAATTGAGCTTCAAGTGTCAATAACATGTTTTTCCAGAAACAGTAGATGGAGTCTCCACCAGAGCCTAGCAAGACCAAGTTACTGCCTGGTGAACGTGTGCTGTTATCTCCCCTGGACTGGGAAGGTGACTAGAACTGTGACATGCTCACTGATGGTTCAGCCTAGGCTGCCAGGACAGGATGCACTTCATCTGTGTGCCGGCTGTGCTCTTCAACTGGAACTACATTTTCAGCCCAGTGAATCTCTGAGACAGAGCGCTTGCAGGGCAGTCATCTCTAAGGTGTGCAGAAGTCTTGCTTTTTGAAAAGTATTATAAAATAGTGCCCTTTATGAAGAACAAAGAGCAAACATCATTACGACACACAAAGTACTGGGAGAATGTAGGGCAACTAAGTGTCTATTTTTATTCAGCAGACAACCACATATGTGCAAGAATATGTTTGCTTACCCCGTGGTTATGTATATAAAGAGAAGTAATAGCTTCTAAATTAAAATAACACCACTTCTTTGGTGGGTATGCATGAGCATAATATTCCATGGAACGTTTTCCCAGGCAGTTAAATTAACTTATTGAAAATGTAGCATTGGAGAAACAAGATGGCGGCATAGGGTAGACACCGCATATGCAGCTGTGAACAACTATTTCAGAAAAACCGCGAAAAGAACACACGGACACCACTCGCACCAGCAGGACGGCTGGCTAAGTGAAAATCCTACAACCAGAGAAGAGTCTGAGACGCAGAGCAGCAGCGGAAGCAAAGTACAGAGGTACGGAGGCGCGCGCACGGGCTCGGGGAAGGGCTGGTACCGGAAGGTCGTGGTTCTTTTCCAAAACGGAGAGAGCCACAAGCTCCCAGCGGCTCTGAACTCCAGCTCCAGACGAGTTTTGGAGGTCCCACAGA
>PVJC01007675.1:0-50712 GCA_004026665.1 Murina feae | reverse complement strand
GAGAACAACATGCTGGGGAGGGCAAGAGTCTGAGAGATCAACATAGAGGGGGTGCCTGCTCCAAGCCTTGACGGTGTGCCTGGGGGCAGGTCCCCAGCAGGTAGACACACACAGGAGGACTGCTCCGAGCCTCAGATGCGGTTGGGGGCAGGTCCCCAGTGGTGACACACACACACACAAAAGGCACCTGGCAGACTGGGGCCATCATAGGACATCCACTGAGGGGTCCCAGACTGTGAGAGGGCACAGGCCGGGCTGAGGGACTCCCTCCACCCTGAGTGCACAAATTTTTGTGTCCTGGGCCCCTAGTTTAAGCATAACCAATGGACACAAAACACTGGGGGGTAGGGGAGGCTGGGGGTAGGGCAGGGGGAAAAAGAGACATATGTACTAATCTTTGTAAAGCTTTATGTAATTTTAAAAAATGTAAAAAAAAAAAAATTCTAGAATAAAAATATATATATATATAATTTTAATAATGTCTTAAAACTCTTTGTATAATTGCCTAACTGTGGTCTCTCTGTGAGCAGTCACATTTTTTGGAATGTAAAGTTGCCACATATTTTTAGGGTAAGAAACATTTAGTAGTCTTTTTTTTTTCCATTTTATGAAATGCCACTTGATGCTAAAAACATCAATAGCTTGGAATATATATACAGCCATATGTTTCTTAGATCCTGTGATACTGCTATGAGTGTGACTTTAAAATAAAGGTAAAAGTTATTTTCTATAGTGTATTCAAAATTTTTATTATTTAATCAATAAATGTTTATTAAGTTGGAGAATGGCCTAGGTGCTGTATACTTATTAGCAAACAAGACAGACAAGATCTTTGAATGTAGAATTACATTCAATGCTGCTAGACTGCCAGAAACACAGATTTATCTACATAAAGAAAGAGGGACCACAAATAAAGTTAAAATTAAGATTTATTTTTAATGATCTAACAGATAATATTGTTAAAAATAATAGCAACATTGGTATAGCCTATGCACACACATATGTGTATGCCTATGTATGCTCTTATATAATTAAATTAATGACGGAAATGATACAAGGACGGGAGGGAGAAATTTGGATTATTTTGTCATGAATTATCAGCATTACCAGTGAGCGATATAATGTTATTTTTTTGTAAACTTGTATTTGTTGTAAATGTGTATTGTAAACTCTGGTGAAACTGCTAAAAAGAGTAAAAAAAAAAAAAAAAGAAATATAACTGGTATGCTAAAGAAAGAGAGAAAATGAAATAATATAAAATGCACAATAAAATCACAAAAAGTAGAATAAGAGTCAGAGATAAAAAGAGAAAGACCAGGAGCAATAAATAGAAAATAAAAACAAATATGGCAGATATTAATCCAAGCACATCAATAATCACTTTGGATATGAATCATTTAAATAAACAATTAAAAGGTAGATTGTAAGAGTGGATCAAAAATCAAGAACCAATTACGTGTTGCCTACAAGATACCCGCTTCTATAATAATCTATAATAAAAGCATAATATGCTAATTAGACCAGTCCTTCTGGAAGACCTTCTGGATGAAGTCAGGGCTGTGAGGGAAGCCCAGGTCCTGGATGCCTGCTGGTGGCTGAAGGGAAGCCTGGGTCGCAGGTGCCAGGGGAAAACTGGTGCCTGCAGCTGGGGGAGGAAGGCCTGCTCTTACACAAATTTTGTGCATCGGGCCTCGAGTTAAATATAAGATGCATATAGATTAAATGTAAGTAAATAGAGGCAGATATGCTATGCTAATAGTAAACAAAAGAAAGCAGCCATAGCTATATTAATTTTAGATAGAGCAGACTTCAGAGCAAGACAAATTATCAGGAATAAAAAGCAACATTACATAATGATAAAAGGGTCAATTCTCTAAGAAGACATAATGATACTTAATGTAAATGAACTAAAAAACAGAGCAGCAAAATAAGGGAGGCAAAACTGATAGAACTACAAGAAGAAATAGATAAATCTGCTATTATAATTGGAGTCTTCAACATCCCTCTATCAGAAATGGACAGATCCAGCAGACAGAAAATAAGTAAGAACATTCTTGAACTCAACAACACCATCAATCAACTTGATCTAATGGACATCTATAAACCACATCATCCAACAACAGCAGAATACATATTATTTCTAAAGTTACTTGAAATATTCACTAAGACAGATAACATTCTTGACAAATTAACAATATTAAAATAATGACATCATACAACATCGGCTTTTAGAAATAAATAACAGAAAGATAACTGGATAATCCCTAAATACTTGAAGATTAAAAAACAAACTTCTAAATACTACATGGGTCAAAAAGAAATCTTAAGAAAATTTTTGAAATATTTTGAACTAAATAAAAATAATAACACAACTTATCAAATTTTATGTGGCTAACAAAAGCAGTGCTTTGGGAGTAATTAATAGCAGTTAATGCATATATTTGAAATGCAGAAAGTTCTAAAAATCAACCCTCTAAGCCTACATCATGAGAAACTAAAAAAAGAAGGGCAAATTAAATCTAAAGTAAACAAAAGAAATGAAATAATAAAAATTAGAGCAAAAATCAATGAAATTGTAAAGAGGAAATCAATAGAGAAAATCAAGCAAAACAAAATCTGGTTCTTTGAAAAGATGAATAAAATTGGTTTTATTTGTTTTGATTTCATCTTATTCAGGCTAAGAAAAAAAAGGTGAATACAAATTGGTAATATCCCAAGTGAAAAAGAGACATCACTACAGATCCCCTGGATATTAAAAATAATAATAAATGAATATTATGGATAACTCTCAACTCATACATTTATAACCTAGTTGAAATAGACCTATTATTTGAAAGACACAATTTACCAAAACTAACACAAGAAGAAACACACAGTCTGAATAGGTCTATATATTTATTACAGAATTGAATGAACCATCTGTAACTCTCCAAAATAGATCAGTCCCTAATCGGTTCACGGGTGAATTCTACCAACCATTTATGAAAGAAATTATATAAATTCTCTACAATTTGTTCTAGTAGAAGCAAAATAAATGCTTTCTAGCTCATTCTCTTATGCCAGCATTACCTTATACAAAAACCAGACAAAGGCAATACAAGATAAGAAAGCTACAGATCAGCTCCATCAGAGTGACTCAGTAGTTCAGCACTGACCTATGAGCCAGAAGGTCACAGTTCGATTGCTGGTCAGGGCACATGCCTGAGTTGTGGGCTCAATCCTCAGTAAGGGATGTGCAGGAGGCAACCAATCAATGATTCTCTCTCATCACTGATGTTTCTCTCTCCCTCTACCTTCCTCTCTGAAATCAATAAAAATATATTTTAAAAAAGAAAGCTATAGACCAGTATTTCATACTAGAGGCACTGGAGTTGGGGGAATACCCTCAGCCTGGCCTGCATCCTCTCTAATCCAAAACCCCTTGGGGGATGTCCGACTGCCAGTAGTTGGAAATCCCTCTCACAATCTGAAACCACTGGCTCCTAACCGCTCACCTGCCTGCCAGCCTGATCCCCCTAACGGCTCTTTCTTGCTGGACTAATCCCTCTAACTGCTCTCCCCTGCTGGCCTGATCGCCTTAACTGCTCTCCCTGCTGGCCTGATCACCCCTAACCACCTCTGCCTCAGCCCTGCCACCATGGCTTTGTTCAGAAGGATGTCTGGAAGGTCATCTGGAAGATGTCCAGTCTAATTAGCATATTACCCTTTTATTAATATAGATGAACATAGATGCAAAGATCCTCAACAAAATATTAGGAAGTCTAATCCAACAATGTATAGAAAGAATTACACACCATGACCATATGAATATATTCCAGGTATGTAACCTGGCTCAACATTTGGAAATCAATTAATATAATGCATGATAACAGAATAAAAAAATATCACATGATCATATCAGTAGATTTATAAAAAAAAATTGACAAAATCCAATTCACTTTCATGATTTAAAATAAAGAAAACCCTCTCAATAAACTAGGAATAGAGGGAAACTCCCTCAACATGACAAAGAATATCTATAAAACCTTATAGATATCATAGCCAATATCATAGTTAATGATGAAAGCTTTAAACCTTTTCATTAAGATCAGAAATAAGATAAGGTTACTCCCTCTTATCGCTGTTTTCAACATTGTAATGGGAGTCTTAGTTAATATAATGAACAAGGAAAGGAAATAAAAGGTATACATATTGGGAAGGAAGAAATGAAACTGCTTTTATTGACAGATGACATTATCTAATCTAATAAAACAGCAATATGCAAATTAGGTGTCACACTGCTACACCTAAGCCATGCCCACCAGCCAAGCCATGCCCACCAGCCAATCAGAGAGACTATATGCAAATTAGCCCAGACAAGATGGCAGCTGGCAGCCACAGAGCTAGAGCAAACAGGAGGCTTGCTTGCCCTGGCTATGGAGGAAGCTAAGCTTCCTACTTGCTTAGGCTTGCTGTTGCCTCTGCTCAAGGCAACAAAGTTTCAATGATAGAAGATAAATCCCAGATACCTGCTGCCAGCCAGCCTTGCTGGGGGCTGTGCTCAGCCTGAAAACAGCCATCAGCCCCTCACCCAGGATGGCCCTACCCTCACAGGGTGAGGGTCCCTGCTGGGGGGCTTGGCTAACCTGAAAACAGCCATCAGCCCCTCACCAAGGCTGGCCAAGCACTCCAGCAGGACCCCCCACCACAAAAGGAACATGGCCAGCCAGCAAACAGGCATCTGTCCCTCACCCAGGCTAGCCAGCACCCCAGGGGAGACCCCCAGCCTGAAGGGACTGGGCTCAACCTGCAAATAGCCATCTGTCCCTCATTTAGACTGGCCAGGCACTCCAGCTGGGACACCTACCCTGAAAGGTATGTGGCCAGCCTGCAAATGGCCATTAGCTATTCACCAGGCTGGGCAGGCATTCCAGCAGGACTCCCTCCCTGAAGGGGCTGTGGCCAGCCTGAAAAACGGCTCTCAGCTCCTCACCCACATTGGCCAGGCACCCTAGCGGGACCCCCACCCTGATCCAGGACACCCTTCAGAGTTAACCAGCTGGCCCCCACCCATGAACCAGGCCTCCATCCTATATAATAAAAGAGTAATATGCAAATGGACCCTAACAGCAGAACAACTGGGAATGACTGGTCACTGTGACACACACTGATTACCAGGGGGAAGACACTCAATGCAGGAGCTGCTCCTAGTGGTCAGAACACTCCCACAGGGGAAGCTCATCTCAGCCACAAGCCAGGATGATGGCTGCCAATACAGAGGTGGTGGTGGGAGCCTCTCCTGCCTCCTCAACAGCACTAAGGATATCTGACTGCAGCTTAGGCCTGCTCCCCACTGGCAAATGGACATCCCCTGAGGACTCCCAGGCTGCCAAAGGGATGTCTGACTGCCAGCTTAGGCCTGATCGCCCAGGGAGTGGGCCTAAGCCAGCAAGTGGACATCCCCCAAGAAGTCCCAGACTGCGAGAGGCCGTGCTGAGTGACCTCCCTGAGCGCACAAATTTTTGTGCACCAGGCCTCTAGTTGTTTATATAGAAAATCTAAAATAATTAACAAAATAATATCCTAGAACTAATAGATAATTACAGAAAGTTTGCAGTATGTAATGTTAGTATATCAAAGTCAATTATTTTCCTCAATAAAAGGAATGAACACATGGAATTTGAAATTTAAAACAGTACCATTTACATACACCACAAAAAATGAAATAATTCATATCTAATAAAATAATGGACAGTCCTATATATGGAAAACTACAAAATCCTGATGAGAGATATCAAACAGAACTAAGTAAGTAGACACATATTCCATATTTATGTGATGTTATCACTACATTATTTCTTTCCTACTTGAGCTATTGATTCATGTATACCACTCAAAAACCTAGGGAGCTATTTTGGGATTGACAAAATGATTCTAAAGTTTACATGGAATGGCAAGAGACCTGAATAGACAATCTCATATGAGGAAGAAAGTTGTAACACTGACACTACCTAACTCGAGATTTTCTATAAAATCAAGACATTGTTGTATTGTAAGAATAGACATAGATTACTGGCTCAGAGCAGAGAGCCCAGAAATAGACCTACAAAATAAGTCAGCTGATCATTGAACAAAGAACTAAAGTGATGACTTTTTAGATATGGCACCACAGTCATGAACCTTAATAGCAATCACTGATAAACTGAATTACATTATTATTTAAAACTAGAGGCCTGGTGTACAAAAATGTGTGTACTCGGGGAGGGGGGGTTCCCTCAGCCCAGCCTGTGCCCTCTCGCAGTCTGGGACTCCTTGGGGGATGTCCACCTGCTGGCTTAGGCCCACTCCCCAGGGGATCAGGCCTAAGCTGGCAGTCAGACATCCCTCTGGTAGCACAGGAGCCATCAAGGGATGTCTACTTGCCAGCAGGGAGCAGGTCTAACTGCAGTAGGACATCCTTAGTGCTGCTGAGGTGGCGGGAGAGGCTCCCACCACCACCACTGTACTGGCAGCCATAGCCTGGCTTGTGGCTGAGCAGAGATCCGCCGTGGGAGCATAATTAATACCAGGGGGCAGCTCCTGCATTGAGCATCTGCACCCTGATGGTCAGTGTGTGTCATAGTGACCAGTCATTCCCAGTTGTTCTGCTGTTAGGGTCAAATTGCATATTATGCTTTTATTATATAGGATAGAGGCCTGGTGCATGGGTGGGGGCTGGCTGGTTTGCCCTGAAGGGTGTCCCAGATCAGGGTTGGGGTCCTGCTAGGGATCCTGGCCAGCCTGGGTGAGGGGCTGAGGGCAGTTTTCAGGTTGGCCACACCCTCTTCAGGGAGGGGGGGCGGTCCTGCTGGGGTGTCTGGCTAGCCTGGGTGAGTGGCAGATGGCTGTTTGCAGGCTGGCCATAGCCCCCACCAACCCAAGCTCCCAGCGAGGCTGGCTGGAAGCAGGTATCTGGGATTTATTTATCTTCTATAATTAAAACTTTGTTGCCTTGAGCAGAGGCCACACCTGGCCAGGGGAGGCAGGAATCTTGGCTTCCTCCATTACTGGGGCAACCAAGGCTCCTGCTTGCTCCAGCTCTGTGACTGCCTGCCTCCATCTTGGTTGGGTTAATTTTCATATAGTCGTTCTGATTGGCTGGTAGGCATGGCTTGGCATGTAGTGGAGTGACACCAATTTGTATGTTTCTCTTTTATTAGATTAGATTTCTGCTTAAAAAAAAAACAGCAACAACAAAAACACAATGTCAAGAGGATAAGACAAGTCACAAACTGGGAAAAATACTTGCATAATGTACATATGTTAAAATTCTGTGATCCAAAGATATAAAGAACTCTAGAAACTCAACAATAAGAAAACAAATAACACAATTACAAAATGGTACAAGTACTAATCTTAACAGACACCTCACAAAGAAGCAGATACACAGATGAAAAATAAGCACATGAAAATATATCCCATATCACAGGTCATCAGGGGCATGCAGATTCAAACAACAGTGAGATTGGAAAATTCCAGAACATTGACAACACCAAATGCCAGTGAGGATGTGGAAAATCAGGAACCCCCATTCACTGCTGGTGAATATGCAAAAAAATATAGTATGGCCACTATGGAACATAGTTTGGTAGTTTCTTACAAAGTTAAACATACTCTTACCATACAATTAGCATGCATACCCCTTGATAGTTACTCAAAGGAGTTCAAATCTATGTCCAAACAAAAGCCTGCACATGTGTTTATAGCTGCTTTACTCATAATTTCCAAACTTTGAATCAGCTAAGATGTCCTTCATTACATGAGTGTATAAATAAACTATGGTACATTCAGGCCATGGCATGGCATTCAATGTAATAAAGTCAGGAAGAGACATGGAGAAAACTTAAATGCACATTGTTAAGTGAAGAAAGTCAATCTGAAAAGGCTACATACTATATGATTTCAACTACTGAAAATCATAGAGACAGTAAAATGATCAGTACTCTTTTTTAGGTGTTAAGCGGGAGAGAGGGATGAACACACAGAGCAGAGATAATTTTTAGTTAGTGAAACAGGATGTTAAATGCACACCTGCGTTCAGGTTTTCAAAGGAGCATAAATTTTCAATTCCTTTGGGTAAATCCCAAAGAGTATGAATACTGGATTGTAGGATAAGCGTGTGTTTAGTTTTATAAGAAACTGTGAAACCCTTCTCCAAAGTGGCCATATTATTTTGCATTTCCACCAGCAATAAAAATTTAGTGTATGAAACTATAATGGTGGATACATGTCATTATACATTTATCAAAATCCATCTGATTTACAGCCGCATAGTATTCCATTGTACAAATATATCACTTCTTTTTATCCACTGTTCTAATGATGGGCACTTGGGCTGTTTCCAAAACTTAACTATCGTAAATAGAGCTGCTATGAACATATTCTTTCTGATTGGCATTTCAGGATTTTTAGGATATATTTCTAGAAGTGGGATCAGCCTCTTCCATCCCAGATAATTAAACATATAGTCATATTGTGAGGACTTTTATACCTTATCCATATATCCCTATCTAGATTTATTCACCAAACATGCACTGAATGCCCATTTCTCGCAGACACAGTGCTAAATACTTTGCTAAAGAAATGAATAATACATGAGTTAATTCAAGAGGTGCAGACTGAAATGTTCAAATTCAATATGATCCTGAAAATATTCTAACAGAAGTACTAGTATGTGCACTGAGCCTTGTGGGACTTGGGAGATTGTCACAGTATTATGAGCCAGTAATCATGGTCTTGGAGGTTAAAACATGCTATAAAGAAACAATGCATGGATTGCACATCACATAGACTCCGTCAATGCTTTTCTACAAGCATCATGTTTGGATATACATTTAGCTTTATGAGGCAATCAGAATCATCTGCAAAACATCCTGTGTTCTAACGTTCTAAGACAGAGAAAAAGCAACCACCTCCTGTGTCTTACCCAGAAGGTTCGCCCTGTGATTAATTGTAGGTACAGTCCACCGAAATTGTTTCACCAGATGACTAACCACCTCTGGCTGTTCATCTGGAGAGCACTCATGCCAGATATTGTTAAACTTTGTCCCAAGGCCCATAGTGTTCCAAACTGTAAACTTACACAAAAGAAAATATTGAAGCCCTATTCATAACTAAACCTTAAAAGAATACCATAGTTCATTTCTTCTCCATAATTTTAGTAAGTGTTTTAAAGATTAAAATCCTTAACATTTTCCCAAAGGATATAGGATTATTTGAGATTGTCTAACACAAAGTGTTCAGGCAAGGTGTGTGTGTGTGTGTGTGTGTATAATATTCTAATTAGACCGACGTCCTTCTGGACAAAGCCATGGCTGTGAGGGCCCAGGCAAGCCACCGTGGCTCTGAGGGCTGAGCCCCTTGCACGAATTTTGTGCATTGGGCCTCTTATCATGGTTGATATATTATATAGGGGCCAAAGTGTGCTACCCCTCCTGGGAAAGAATAATTTTCTCTAAGATTTAGCTAGTGTACTGAATATCTACCAATTATAAAGCCAAAAAGTCTCACTGTCAAGGAGAGGGGGCAGAAATAGAGGAAGAGGGAGAGAATGAATGAATCATGCCCACGCAAACACTGTTAAATTTGTCTACCTTGGGGCTCTGGCTGATTTGGCTCAGTGGATAGAGCGTCGGCCTTTGGACTGAAGGGTTCCAGGGTCGATTCTGGACAAGGGCACATGCCTAGGTTGCGGGCTCAATCCCCAATAGTGCACGTGCAGGAGGCAGCCGATCAATGATTCTCTCTAATCATTGATGTTTCTATCTCTCCCTCTTCCTTTCTCTCTGAAATCAATAAAGAAATATATATTTTTTTAAAAATTTGTCTACCTTGGGAATGTCAAGACTATGTTACAATGACCAGTTAGGTAAAAAAAAAAAGCATCTTTACCACACTTTACTTCTTAAAGCTTTATAGTTTCTAAGTCATTCTCTCTGTAGATCAACTGTAACATGTCCATTTCTGATTAAGATGGTATTAACAATACACTCAGAAGTTGCAGATAGTTCAATAAAGAGAAAATGGAAGTGAAAGTAGAAAATATTCAAAACCAAGATTGTAGCCTGGGCCTTGTACGAACAGCTTGGGCAGTAAGTATCAAGGCCAGTGTTTGCTAACCAGCAACATGAATGTACAACTCTGATTACCAATTGCTATAAACTGAATTTGGTCAGCAATCTTGGGGTGGGGGTGTTCAATTGTCTCCTGAAAGTCTGGTACATTTCGCCTGCTCATAAGGCTGCCATGATGATTTTCTTTGAAAACAGCGAGAGGGGGAGAAAAAGAAAATCAGCCAGAAGTATTTGTCGACAAGATTCCTTAATGTCCATTTCAAAAGTCACAGATTACAGTTGAAAATGAAATCCCCCCCCTTTTGAAAAAAGAAGGAAAGGTTCTGAGGACATACAGTTTGCCATTATTGATGCACAAAGCCAGCTCTGACTGTGTCTGTCCTGTAGCGCCCCCACATGCGCTGCCGGGATATTGCCTAAGTCTCTGGAAATGAAGGAGTCCAGCTTTAGTCAGAGTTCTACCTGCTGCTGCTAGAACCTGGCTCAACAAGCCTCGCACCAGCCTCTGTTTTTCTCATTCACCGGACTTTATGGACTGCTTGTCTGGTGGTCTCTGTGTGGTTCCCTCAGCTAATCCTAGAAACATGCAAAAGTCATACCAATTATAATTTAAGGAAAGGAAATAAAGTCAATTGACCATTGATTCTTCTTTCCTGTTATCCCAGTACCTGGTAAGAGCAACCAAGTGTAAAGATTGTGAACTCAAAGAATTTCTGTTTCACTGCAGTCAATCTTTGCTAGTAATGAAGTTAGTGGTTTCTATTGCAGTCCCTCTCTCTCTCTCTCTCTCTCTCTCTCTCTCTCTTCAAAATCCACTTCCGTGAAAGATACATAATAATTATGCTCTTTTAGCACTGTGGACTGCCTTCCTTTAGTCCTTATTCATTAATAAACAAGGAAAAGAATTAGAGGAATAGAAACTGACTTTCTTTCAGAGCAAATTCTATAACTTTATTTGAAAAAGTGTCCATATAAAGAACATGGTAGACCTGAGCTTTAGAAATATAATTATTTCCTGATTAGGGATTGCTAATAACAGAATAGCGTTTGTATTTTATATTCCAATTTCCTCCACAATTGGTGATGTGACTCCTTTCCCACGGCTGCACCCATCTCTGGGTGGCAGAACAGTGTGAAGTTGCATGACAGTTTTCGCTCTTGGGTCTTCAGGGACAGGGCAAGCTTCCACCAGTGTTCTGAGCTGCACTGCAGCACTGGTGGCTTGAAAAACCTTTGCATTTATAAGGATTTCTCCATCTCTTTTTTTCTCTGTGTCACTATTTATTCCTAAGCATATTCATCTACATTTTGTTAATTATAATTTAAAATTCCATCTCAAAAGATGTACATGGATACCGTCGTAATTTTGAAGGCCAGCAATGATTTCGTCGGGTTGTCACTGTTTCCAGAAATCAAACCCTCCCTGTCACATATAAATAGATTGCTTGATATACATGCAATATCCCGTCGGTGTCAGGCACCCTTTGCTTTAATCTGGCTGACATGGCACATAATAAAATGCTCACTTCAATATATGTCTGTTGCATTTTACCTAATTCTGGGCTTAGTTTAATATTAGTCATGAATATTTCCTCCAACTAGGCATGAATTTGAATATCTATAAGGCACAGTTTATGTTCCTACTAAAGCATAAGCCTCAACCTTCTTTTTTATTGCTTGCCCTGCCTGTGATGAATTAAGTCATCTCAAGGAAAGGCCTGAAAGCAACAGGGACCAGAACTGTTATCTTTATCCACTGTCAGGCGGAGTGTGAGTGGGTGGAATTCAGCCGCTGTGCCTTCCTTCCCTGAGCACCAGAGCTGAGAGTCAGAGAGGTCTGTTCAACACCGACAAAACCAAACGACATCTCCGGATGTCTTCCTGGCTGAAAGAAAGCCATGGGGGCTTCTCATCGCCCCCACCCCCACCCCCCAGTGATGTCATAATATTTTCTAGCCCTTTTGATCATGGATAGGGACCATTTCATGATCATTCCTTCCTTCTATTTGTTTATTTTAAATATCTTCAGATTAAATTAGTGGAAAAATAAAGTCACTAGAGTGTTATCTATGTGAGTGAACATATGAAAGTACATATGTATTCAAACCCATAACATGCATATATACCCCTGTGTGTGTGTGTGTATATATGCATATACCATTTTATCAAGTCCAGTCCTCATAACTGGAGTCTGTGTTCCTACAGGTTTAAAATAATTATAAAATCTTTGGGGGAATTACTTGTTCTGCTCAAATACAACAAGAAATAACAATCCATGTGCCTTTTATCCATGATCATCTGGTATATTTTTAATGTGACTCACATGTTAACAACTATATCAGTGGATCAGCACTTCACTGTCATGCATCTTACCATGTCTTCAGTGTTAAGCTGGCAATCCCCCACTGCCATATTTAAAGTGAGAAAGCACATACTGGTTGGTTTGCATATATTGCTGTGCTATTCTTACCTAGGGCTCTAAATAGAAATATACCCAGTAAACACCCCATTAGAATCTGACTTTCTAGCCTATAGGTTTAAAAATCTTACTGGGTAATAAACACATTCCTCATGGACACTGTCATGTATATTAAATATACATTAGGCAAATAAAGAGAGAGTAAAAATAACTCTGCCCGCTGCCCTCTCAAATTATAGTGGGTTTTTAAAAATTTGTGTCAATAAATCTGATAGGTATGTGGGTGACTCTGTCTTGTTTTGCCATATCCTCTCTCTCCATGTAGATTTTTCTGAAGCATATTTCTTTCATGTGACTATCGGAAACACTTCATTTCACGTTGCATCTTTGATACAATATGGTACAGCTCCTTTCCACAAAGGCGCCCACAACGGTTACAGGGTGGGGAACCTGCATTCCCAGTGGATGGAGACAATAGACAAAATGAACTCCTGGCTAAAACAGATTAGATGCCAAACTCAGTTAGTCGTTGCCTGATTCTATCAAAGTATGTCAGTTAGGGGCTGACTTGACCTAAGAAAAAAACAAATCTCAAAACAATATCTCAGCTGATTACTTATTCAAACAATTATGCTGAAACCATGCTCCGCTGAAACAAAATACTGGCAGACAAACTTCGCCCGTCCCCTTGGCCAGCCTGCTTAGAGAAACTCCCGTCACAAGGTCTTTTATCCAATGACATCAGCCCCGTGGAGCAGACTAATTATAAAACAGAAAGGGGAACACGTGTCTGTAAGAGCTTGTACACTGTTCTTGCGCTGCTGAGTTGTTCGAATTGTTTCACGACGCACTTGTTCTGAAAACCCTGGGATCAGCTACAGCTATTCGCTTAATAGCAGGGTTGATTTTTTTTAAGATAATTATTTAGGACACCTAAGTGCTGGGAGACTTGGCAGCACTAAAAAGTCAAATATTTTGGAGGAGATGGAAAGCACGTATGCACCCACCTGAGCAGCTAAGCGCTCGTGTGGGGAACCACAGGGCACGCTTGCTGAAGTGACTGTTCTGCGGGCAGAGGCTATAGCACTCAAATCAGGGGCTCCGAAGCGGGGGAGAAAGGGCTGCACAATTGCAAGCGGTGCTTCAGAAAATGATGCTGGGTCAAGCATCGCACGAGCACTGGCGTGAGTGCGGAATATAATGCAGCGGCCTGTGCTTTCCGAAGAGCGGGGCACAGCTCAGGTAAGCCTATTGTTCCCCAAAGGCGGTCCGCAGCGCCTGTGAACACACTTCCCAGCTTCCCCCGGAGCCTTCGGGCCTGTGACAGGGCTCGGGGATATGACGCTCATGACAGGCCTGTCTGCTCCGGGAGCATGTCAGCAACGCTGCGCACTATGAATAATACTAATGGAGAGATTATCTTCAGCTCGGGCGTTTCCTCTCCTTGGAAAATAAAAGGGGGAGGTTTGTGTTAACACCCTGCCCTTTTCATAAAGGTTGCAGGAAGCAATTAAGCCTCCCGGCAAAAGCCTTTTCTTTTTCAAGTTTTTCTGCTTAATTAAAATGCATTGGCTTGGTTAAAAGTGGACTCTCCACCAGTGTGTTTTAAAAAGATGTAGGACACAATAGTAATAAAATTAGCAGGACGCCTTTGTCAGAGGAACAGCACGTTTGTTAGGCTGCACGGACAAAGGGACAACTACATCTTTTTAAAGCACCTATTACGGGGCCAACCCTGCTCCAGGGCGTCCCTGTAAGAGCTGCCTTCTGCAAGGGCACCCGAATGGCTGTGTAGTAGCCAATTAGGTCGAATTCATGGACACAGTTCTCCGGAAACATAGGTAATCAAAATTATCTAAAGACCATTCAGGAATAGGGGAAAAATAAAATTGTTAAGACAAACAAAATATGTTGTAGCTTTGATATGCCCATAGGCACGCTTCTAAGCTGATAGGTAGTGTTTAACAAAATCGTATTAGATAGATGACACAGACAGAAAGATCCTCCAACTAAGGCCCCTTTAAAAATGGGTTCCCAGAGTGCCCCGTACCAATTTCAATTCCTTCTCCAAAACAAAAATATTTTTCTAATTTTCATGAAACAGGGCATCACACTGAATACCTTTTTCAAGAATTCGGGATTTTCTGGCAGAACTCTGTCCCGAGAACTTAAAATAAACCTCACGTTCCCCAGGGCACGACCACAGCCATTGTATGCCCTCTCCCACTTTTATGCCTTTTAAAGCTGGAAGTTAAACAAGTCTCAGTATTGGACGAGAGTAGGCAGGGCGCATTGTCTTCCAGCCTCGGGAAAGGCTGCAGACACCGAGTCTGTCTCCTCCACAGGTTGGCCTTCTGCCCGCCTCCCTCTTTGTCATGGTTTCAGCGAGCAACCATGTTCCTCTTGGAAAGCAAGCCCCACTGTGTCATACGTCCAACCCTGCTCCCTACAACCCGACACAACTTATCACGCCCTGACAGCTAATATTTAAAAGTGAACACACACGTATTCTGAGGTTTGATAACTGCTATCAATCTCGATAATGGGCACCCAATCCAAAATTGTGACAGATATCTAGCGGGCTGAGCATCCCCCATGAGCGGCTGGTGCTGCAGTAAATGAATCAGCGAGGCAGCTTCTTCACACCTATAATTAAAGCGAAAACAAATAAACGCCACATAATGGAGGCTCGAGAAAGCTAGGCCATCGCACAAAATGCACCAAAGGGGAAAACCTGGAGACACCAGTTTCCAGTTCAGCTTTCTTCCTTCCTTTCTTTCTTTCTTTTTTTTTTTTTTTTCCAAATAGAAGCTTGTGAGATTTTTCCTAAAGATTTTTTTTAATGGTTAAGATTTCAGGATTTCCAATTCAATTTATCATGAAATCTTGTTTTCACAGAAGCTGCCAGCAGAGACGCAGTGGGCCCTGAAACAGCATGGCTTTGATGCTTAGAAAATGCTGTCTTTTAACAAAGTAAATCAAGGTACAGTGACCTCCAAAAGCCAAATTGCAGAACACAGCGTAATGGCTAATGCTATGTAAATTGCCATGCAGGCAACTGGGGCTGTTATTATAGCAAGACCAAATGGTGGTGGTAATGACCTCGACATTGGCTTTCTAGGTGCATTTTATTTCCTTTTCCTCCTGATTTGAAAATGTCTCTCTCGGAGTCCCCAGCTTCACCACACTGATGAGCCTGAACATAAAGTGCACATTTCTCTATCGTGACTATTGTTCCTTAAATCAACCAAATTTGAAGACAGTGGCTGAGTAGCCCCCAAATCACTGTCATGGTTTTGCCTATGTATAAAATCAGCACAACATTAAACTCTCGTTTCAATTTAACAATACATTTCCTTCTAAAATCATCCCCCTAAGGAAATGTGATGCTATATATATTTGGTTTTGGCCTTTTGATTATTCAGACACACACACACGAGAGAGAGAGAGAGAGAGAGAAAGAGAGAGAGAGAGAGAGAGAGAGAGGTATGGGCATGAATCTGCTTATTCTGGTCTTGGTGCATCCATCCCAGATTTAGCAGCGAATTATTTGGGGTTCGGAAGGACTGCACTGTGTGTTCTTAATGGCTATTTGTTCTGGGAAGTTCAGGTCCTGAATATTGTGGCATCACTTCTGTGCTTGAAATGAGTTTCTCTCCACAGCTGGTGCCTTTTCGTAGAGGTGAGAATGAAATGGAAATGTTTCACAATGAAGCCTCCCCATAACTCTAGTTAGGACTTTAAAAGTAAATCATAACAGGAGCACCAGGAAAATATTTACTGTTCTTCCCAAGAGTCAGGAGAAGCGCCTGCTCCTCACCTGTCGTTCAGAGCGAGTCACGCCCTACCGTTCAGACGCTGCCAGAAGACTCACTAAAGCATCATCAGGAGTGACATCCCTGGACAGACGAGTCAGAGGTCTCCTCATTTATTAACAATTAAGAATTTTTAGAACTGACTCCTACAGGTCAACATGAAGCACCGTGCTGAGTCCTGAGGGGGTTCAAAGTAGCTTTAAATTATTTTTCCTGTAAGTTATATAATTTCTGAAGTTGTGGGATTACTTTAGTCACACTGGGCCACCTCCCTAAAAATGATATTGGAATTTGTGTTGACAATTTAAAAAATCTTTTTTTCCTGCCATATAAGTACTTCTTCATATATTGATGTCATATAGAATATCTATATAGATATAAATATATAGATATGGATATAGATATAGATTCCATTTTATAAATATTCTTACTTTCATTTTATTGCAAGGTAGTCTGATTGCTAATGAGGTCAACAAAAATACTATTTAATGTTTTCTTCTTGTTAAATTGACATTAGAGCAAAATGTTTACTTGCTCTTTAAATAATTGTAACCCATAGGTAAAATGTTATAGGTGGAAGGGAGGTCCTTATCCCATACTGACTTATATGCCTCCGGTATGCTCACTTGGATTTATGTTAGATCCCATTATTGGTTTAGTTCAAGACAAAATAAATTAAACAATGAATAGGCTACAGATATTTCCCCTGGGGAAAGGACACTGGATTCTCTGTTACCCTCTTTCTACATAATATTGCAATAAGCGTCTTCTGAAACTTATGGCAGGCGGTGTATGTTGCTGCTCTTCTTTAATTTCGAAATGGAGCATATGCATGAGTAGCTTTGGACATGAAGAGTGTTTCATTAAACATGTTTGCACATTAAAATCACTCGGGTAAAATTGTAAATACATTTCGGTGACATAACCCATGTGTATTCCTGCAGCACAGATAATCCTCCGGCACACAGGGTGGGAGCGCCTCTAACAAAGGAGCAGCAAAACCAGCCGGAGAACAATTCGACTTGATTTTCCTTTGCAGTCGCTTTATCAGGGAGAAGGATACTCCACAGTGGTGCCCAGATGAGGGCTGCATGCATGTCCCGGCATCGCATTGGGAAGAAAATGAAAAGCCTAATAGCATTTTGATGTATTCTAGTTAGGTTTTCCATTAAGAGAAAAAGGTGATATGTTCACACCATTTGTCAGGAAAAGGAGAAATGAAGAAAATGTTGACAATTTCATTACACTCTGGTTATGGGGTGATCTGAACTTACCTATTACAAGATAAAAAAAAAAAACTATTCCAGAGATTATTAGTTGAAAACATTATTGTTTATAGTTTCTTTAATGCACACTACAACTATAGAGTGGATATAACTGTATAAGCTCAGATTTTAAAGGAGATATTTTATATCATTTACAACCTTGCTCAAAAATGTGTATCATTTTCAATGCCATAGCATCACACCAACTCATGCATTGCCAGGCATCTCTCTGATAAATCCAGCCCTGAAAAGAGGAAGTAGAGATACCATAAAATGCTTCAAAGTATATCATTCTTTCTTTGGCCTACGTATTTATTCAGAAGATCTTTTTCCTACATCTCTCTCTCTCTTTTTCCCCCCCTTTTATTATTGACCACAGGCCTCCCGGATTTTCTGCTGAGAATATTTCCCTAGGGAGAATAGTTGCTGTCCATTTCAAATCAAAGTTAAAAAACGGAACATTTTTTTTCCCTGAGAGACAAGCAGTATATTCATTTGGTTCAACTGGAAACTGATGATTGCACACTTAGCTTTGCTTAGATGTATTTCCTTTATTAATTACTGTTAACTGGGGTCTTACGGATTTCCCCATAAAAACCTATTTGCTGTATAGATGCTAAAATATATTCACCAAAATACTATTTGATTCCGTGGTTGTTGAGAGGAAATTTATTAATCATGTCTCAGGTAGATACTTTACAATATAAGGAGCTAGAAAGCTGTGTAAATGTGAGAAACTTTTTTCTGATTTTTAGGCCAAAAGACTAGTTTATTTTTAAAACTCATTAGTGAGTTTATTAAGTGCTGGTTACCTGAGGACAGCCGTGCGTATTAACCATCTTTCAAAAAAAAATGTGCTAACAAATATTGCAGCCTACATGTGGGCGTCAGGGGCATTTCAGAGCGCACTGGATGGCAGGGCCACCTGTGTGACTGTCGGGGAGAGGCTGAGAGTAAGTGGGTGACAGAGGTAGGAAGGTGAGGCAGGGAACAAGGATAACTGTGAATCCACTTCCCTCTTGGTATAGGAATGTCAGTTTCACTAACACTATATTATCATCTTTCAGCCTCATCATATCTGAGGAGCAAATCCTGCAGGTACATTTTATTTGGAACTCATTTTCTCAGGGCAATTATCAGACACACACACACACACACACACACACACACACACATTTCTAATCAGGTGGGGAGCTCAGAAAGCCACCTAGTTCATCCATAGCTTTTAGGCAGGTTTTGTGATCCCTCACCAGGAATCAAGAACATGCCTGAAGAGGCAGCTATGACAATCGGCATGTTTTTCAACCAATTGTGTAATACGTGTTAAAATTCTGATTTTTGTCCCAAAGTAAAATGCAACTATTTCAAGTAAATTTCAAGTGTTTTTGATACCGGTTTACAAACATATGACCTAAGTATAAAAGAGAAAGTATGTTTTTTCTGAAGCTGTGGTAGCAATAGTATGACCACATGTATAAATTAAATCACTTGCATAATATCATAAAGGTGGAAAATGTTGACACACATCTTGTTTTCTGTCAACCTACTAGATTTCTGATCCTAGCCAGTACTTTTTATTTCCGGCAGCGGCAGGGGTTGGGCTGAGTGGGCAGCAGCAGGCCAGTCAATGCGGGTGCCAGTGGGGGCCCTGATCGCCCTGCCAGTTGCCCCACAGATTGACCCTGATTGCTGGTCAGGCCTAGGGACACTATCTATGCACAAATTTCATGCACCGGGCCTCTAGTCAATAATAAAAACAAGTATTTATGGAGCACTCTATAGTATAAAGATAAACTCTATGGTATAAAGATAAACTTTAAAGTTTATCTCTTTTCTTTCTCTAGAAAAACATCAATATCACTGTTATTCTGCAGATAACCATATTGAATGTCAAAGAATTTATCTGAACTCAAGTCCAAATTTTTTCCACCCCACCCTCTAGATATCCAATGTCCTTCTGCTCACCTGTCATCATGTGTCCTGAATTCCATGAAATTTAGGCCCTATTGCTACATCTTCAATGAGATATGGTCCATAAAAAATTATCTTCGACAAAACAGCACTTATTCAAACAGAATATTCCAAATTCTCAGTAGAGAAAAGTTTGTGGAGAACCATGGAAGTATTATTTTTTTAATGATAAGAAGGAGAGAATAATTTGGTGGATTTCTAGCTTGTGGCAAACTCTGTTCTCTCCCTCAATGTGTCACCATCAGAATTTACATCATCAATATCTTTTGATGTCCACCTGATTTAAACATTTTTCTTTGCCAATATCTGAAGATAAGGGGTTATTTAACTCCAACGTTTAAAAAAAACAAAACTCAAAAAGATTAATTGAAAATGTTTCATCTAAATAGCATCATATATAACTTTCTTCTTGATGAAGTTAAACAATGTTGTAAGCAGCACTAAATCATATACCATTCTAACCTCCAGGATCATCCACAGTAATAACGAGTGAAAACTGTAGCTCAACATGGGTACAAGAGGTATCTCTGTTTGGTCCTGGTTAAACTCTTTCATCAATTAAACTTCTCTGGATAATTGTGATTTTTAAAATCTCATAAAGTCAAAGAAGAGAAGTGATAGTTACAGCAGAATTTTTCCAAAGAAGTAATAGCTGATACGTACCATCAAAGATAATCATCCTAAAAGTATAGTATTACTTATTGATTATTGTCACAGGAGTCTGGGTGGTGAGAGGCAGATACATAAGGATAGCATTGTTCTTTAATAATTCTACAAAGTACAAGAAAACTGGGAGATTATATTTGTGATTTCAGCTGTAAGTACACAAAGATGAGCCCATATGGCTTTTGAGGGTTTTCATTCATCTGCATAATATGTTCCTTTGTTTCCCAGGAAAGGAGGCTACAGACCAGTTTGCACTGATTGTCCTAAAGCCCCAGTGGTTAATGGCCTCTTTCTTTTTCAAATGTGTCATGTGTCATACACAAAAATATAGGCGCACTCTGAAATTAGGAGGTAAGGAAAATGATTTAGCACTCGGTACTTAAAGAGCTGTTTACCAACTTTATTATGAAGTCTTTTGAAATAGAAAAAAAGCATCAGAACTAGGCAAATACTTGGTGAATCAAGTCAGGATTGACACAAGCTCGAAATTAAAGATTTGACTTCACATGGAATACAGAGGACCACTATGCTTAAGTCAGTCCTTTGCCTGGCTGAATGGACCAGGCAACTTACCGGGAAAAGCTTCAAGATGTCATACTCTGTGCAGGAATGTTTTTAAGGCCAGAAACTGAGTCTAGTGGTATATCTTTATATGCAGGAGTGAAATGTTTGACTGGATCAGTAGATACTGGCCAGATTTCCTCCCAGTTAATGATGAGAATGTCTAAGAGACTTGTGTAGGTCAGTGGCTTAGAGCAGCAGTTCACTCATTTACAAGTATGTTTCACTGAGTGAACAGTAAACAGACCTTTCAGAAACATATACATATTTGGAAATATAAATAATAAGTCACTCTAACAGCTAAATTGAGTTTCCCAAGTACTCAGACAGCATCAAGCTGGGTATTAAGATTTATAACAGTTGTTTATTTGAATAACAGGCTCCAATGTGTCTTTGAAGTAAACTCATTATAATCTTGATACAAAGGAGCTTATCATCTCTTAAAGGCAGATCACCAATTATGTTCAGAGCAAAACAGAAGGTTGAACTGAGGTGTGGGTCACCTAAAATAATTTTATGCGGATAAAATTAAAATAATATTTAAATGTAGTCCACAGGTCTATGGGCTTCAACAAAATCTACCTATTTAAAACAGGGGCAAGATCTCTACCCACAAGTACTTGTTTAGCAGTTGCTAGGAGTTCTCAAATTCTCCTTATCAACATATGGTGGTCACTGTGCTCTTCCTTGCCCACTCTGTCTCCCATTTGTCTGCATGTTCCATGAGAAAAACCACTTGGAGAGCCCCAGATGCTGCCACCACCCTTTTTGTGGTCACCGATATGTAAAGCCTAGTTGTAGTATTCTGATACTCTTAGGGCCTCCAGTCCTGGGGCAAATAAGACAGTACCAGATTCTGGAAAGAGGGGGGGAAATCATGCTTTTGGATGCTGACTAGTTCCATCAGCATCTTCTACCTTCTAATCTCTATGGCGTACTTAAAGCTCCCCGGAGACATCCACGTGCAACAAAGCCTTTCCATTCTACTTTATAATTCCCTTTCCCTTTTCCAGCCCAATGCCTCACTGCTCCCATGGAACAACTTCACCTCTCTTCATCTTGCTGCTGAACAAATCCCCCATTCGTACAGGATTAAAAATAGTATTTTCGCTCTGAGGTTGGGAACCCACAGTTGAGAATGCAAAAGCACTGTTTTAGAGTCGAGGTTGGTTGAATCTACAGATACAAAAGGCCTACTGTATTTCTTGAAATACATCTGCATATTGGTGGGCCTGTACCATTCAGACCTGTGCAGTTCAAATCCACGTTGCTCAAGGTTCAACTGTATTTCTGCTTCATAGGAAATTAATGTTAATCCTCGGGAATGAGGCTCCCATTGTCCTGAAGACATCAGCTCATCAAAATCAACTAGCAATCAGAGCTGTGATAACTATCACCTGAAGGGACAAGGAGTGGAAGATTATCTCTAATTCAGTCTCTGCTGGATTCCTTTGAAAGGGTCAGTTGTACTAAATATTCATAGCTCTCAGGCAGTTCCAAACAACAGAAGAGAGACTCGAAATTGCTGAGCCCATTTTCATTAAGATTTACTTCAGAGACTTCAGAGTTAGAAGCTTTCCATGGTTACCAGTAAGCAAAAATATTAACAGAATAGATGGCAATGCAAGCCTAACACAAAACAATAAAAGTGAAAATAGAGACATTCATAGAACATTGGCACACATAATGTCAGGTAATTAAAAGTCCAGAGACTCTAAAACAAAACAGTAATAATGCTTAGGCTAGAGTTAGCGTAATTCCATGGCAGGCACTAGCACCCCAGAAATATCTCTAGATTCAATTTTTTATCTGTTCTCCTGATTTTTAGCATTTGCTTTAAGGTTATTTTTTAATTAATGTACAATGGGTACGTTATTAAATATGGACATTGGAAAACGACTTTATATGATTGCAGAACAGAAAACATAATTTGAAGCTAAGAGTTAGGTAGCCGTATTGGATTGTCACTGTAGTGAGACTGGCATGATTTTTATGACATTTGTTTTTCCCCACGGAGTGAAAATGTCTCAGGAGGAGATGCCATATAAGATTTTGTGACAATAGTATTCTTTAGCTTGTATTGGGCATTAAGTCTTTTATTTTAATATGGAAATCTTTCCATGTAAGCAAATTGAGAGCACTGTAGAGAAATGTATGAAAGTACCATTTCATTAATACAAATATCTCTGCACAGGATACATAATTAAAAGAATTCCAGACCATACATTTCCATCCTACAAATTCTTGAATGCTTGTATTCTGAGGGGTCTTTAATTCAATCAGAGTTCTTAGAGGTAACTAAAATAATGTTAATAAGAACTCGCTATTTCATATTGTTATCTACTTTCAACACCTATTTTACTACTCATAAGTGTGTATGTGTATTTTTAACCCATTGTACTATTTATCTCTTTTTTTAATGTTATATCATACAGAATGCAATGCATTACTCATATTGATAATTAAGAAAATTCTTATGTTAGAGAATTCCTGCTAGAGTACGTTAGAGCACTTAGAAAAGTTGCCACACTTGACTCAACAAAGGAAATATTGTTGGAAAGTATTTGGCAATATTGTCATACTCAATGTCTCAGT
Source organism: Murina feae (assembly GCA_004026665.1). Taxonomy (NCBI): domain Eukaryota; kingdom Metazoa; phylum Chordata; class Mammalia; order Chiroptera; family Vespertilionidae; genus Murina; species Murina feae. The sequence continues at coordinate 27,329 of PVJC01007675.1, read as the reverse complement.
TCCATACTTAATGATAAAGCCAGTGTTATGTCTGCTATTATCATCTTCAATGCCTTGAGGATTTTCTCAAACAGATTTTATCAAACATTATCTTATCAAACTCTTTCCACTGCAATTCCAAACTAATTAATCAATTCGAAACACTTTACTATATAACAGAAACAAAGGTACTAAGTACATGCTACTCATTTATCTCACTTACATTTTTGCAGTAATCATTTATTGCTTTAAATTATTAATTCCTTCATATGTAAGTTTTATATCTGTACTTAAATAATTAAATGCTGAAATAGAAAGTCTGAATCTTATAAGAGACTAAATATTTATACATTTTTTATTGAACCTGATAAGGGGGCAGGATACCTTCAATTTGTAGCTGAGTTGGACACAGTTGTTCCTAACCTCCTACTTGTGATAGGCATCTGAAGTGGAGGGAGAGGGGGCAGCCTTAAAGGGCTGAGCCTTTACCCTGTGGAATCTGACCTTGTCTCCAGGTAGAAATTGTCAGAATTGAGTTTAATTATAGGACACCCAGCTGATGTCTCAGAGAACTGATTGTTGTGGGGAAAGTTTCCACACATTTGGTGTCCAGGAGTGTCAAAAGTGAAGTGTTTTGTATGAGTAACAAAGGAGACACATAATGACTGCATTTTTCATTTTCACTACAGATATGTGCATAAAAGTATAAATTCTTAAAATCTATACTATTTTTAGCATTTAAGAATTCACAAACAACACCGAATTTCATATATTCTTTGGTATCTTAGACAAATATATAATCTCGGTTTATATTTTATAAACTCCGATTATAAAATAAGTAAACATAAAATACCTAAGAATAACTGGGCAAGTTCCTCCCTCTCCAAGGAAAACAAATATTACAATAATATGCCATTTATAATCATTTCTTTTATACTAAGCAATATTCTAAGTATATTGTGTGATATTTCTCATCATTCCTCCCAATGAACCTAAGAGGTAAGCACTATAGATTCCCTATTTTATCAACAATGAAAATCAGTAAAATGAGAGGTTAGAATGTATCTGTGGTCACAGGCCCGTACATGGCAGACTTGAGATTCAAACCTTGGCAGAAAGACTCCAGAATCTTCTCTTTTAACTGCTTTTCTGTACAAAAGGTTTGATTTTGTACACCACCGAATATTCACTACTCTGTACAGATTGACGTTATAGAATGTGGAACTTAACAAGAGAAAAACAGAACAATGAAAACTGAAATCTAGACCCTTGGTCCTTACTGTTTCTCAGATACTAGCCCCCTTTGAAGATCTGGCTCATACTGCTGGGCCCATATGACATAGTGGTTGAGTGTTAATACAGGAACCAAGTGGTTGGTGGTTCCCAGACAGGGCACAGTCCAGGTTGCAGGCTCAGTCCCCAGTGTGGAGCATGCAGGAGGCACCGTGATGATGTTCCTCTCTCATGGATGTTTCTATCTCTCTAGCTCTATCCGTTCCTCTCTAAATATCAACAAAAAAACCCACATATTTTTAAGATCTGGCAAATACTGAGGACATTCCCTGCAGAGATTTGGGTGTACATACATGTGCATGTATATATATGTGCATATATGTACATTCTTTTGTGTTATAACTTAGAGTTTCTTTAGACAGCCTAAACACCAATTTATGGAAGTCAAATTAAATGAAGACTATGTTTATTGGTTCTTTTCCCATTTTTTATTGACTTTCATCAATTTTTGTTTTAGCTGCAAAATATTTCTAGCTAGATTTATCTATTTTTCAGTAATTCTTTAGAACAGAGAATAATTTTCTATTAGTTCATTTAATCAGTGTTTATGTGACTATCAAGGCTGTTCAATTTGTCATACAATTCAATTCCAATGTAAATATCTCTAGAATATATAACTCAGGGCATTTGCATGGGATGCTATTTTCAGTAACATTATTTCTTTGGATGGAGGTCTGATCACATGAAATCTATATACTATACATGTCTCCTTGCCTCAATCATGATAGCTACAAACTGTAATAATAAAAATAAATGAAATCCATTATTGCAGGAAACCTTGGTCTCTCTCCACTCAATGACCAAAAATTCAAATCTCAGAGAGAAAGGGAGAGGGAAGAGATTAACCAAGAAGTTATATGCATATATGCATAATCCATGGACACAAATAATAGTGTGGTAGGCCTCGGGGGGCAAGGGGACTGGAGGGTGTCAAATGGGAGGAAAAGGGGGACATATGTTATATTTTGAACAATAAAGATAAAATTTTTAAAATGACTATTCCTAGAAATAGTATATTGAGTGCCAGAAGTAAGTTAGACAGAGTAATAATCTTCATATCATAGTCGAGAGAAATTCCATAAATGTCCTTTTTATAGATATGGTGACTATTAGCAAGACCATTTCCAGTGGCAAGCAATAAAAAATCCAGCAAAGTAAATTGGTTATTTGAACACAAGTGAAAAGTCTAAAGCTAACCTGTCTCCAGATGTGGCTCAACCAGGGATCCTAACCAATGTTTCAGCAATTGCTCTATCCTCTGCTGTATTGCAGAGTTCCCTCGTGCTGAATGTGAATGCTTGCTGCCACATGCAATACATTGCTTCCCTTTTTAATAGGGGAAGAGGTTGCCTCCTGCAACCAACAAATATATGTCTATGCTTCACTCTGATTGGACCATCCTGAAATAATCATTGCCACCAGGGGAGTACCACACACTAGTGAATGTATAAGTGTTATATAGGCAATATTATAAATGTCTAGTGTCAAAAAGTTTAATGATATATGCATATTGGTTGTTGCTTTCATTGAAAGACATACATCTTTGAGTTCTATTATGTGACAATTATGGAACCTTGGGTTACTCAAATTCTATATTACCAAGTTTACTTGTAATTCCCTATATTAGGTTATGAAATGGAAATCTACATGCCCCCTTCATTCACTATTATATGTATTACTAGAGGCCTGGTGCACAAATTCATGCATGGCTGGTGATTGGGGCCAATCGGGCCCAGCTGGCCCCAGGGGATGGGGGTGGGGGTAGGGGCCGTGGGAGGTTGGCTGGCTAGGGGGAGGGGCTGCGGGAGGTCCCCATTGAGGTGATTGGGGCTGACCAGGGGAAGGGGCAGCAGGAAGTTAGCTAGCTGGGGGAAGTTGGCTGTGGGAGTACATTGACCACCAGGGGACAGTTCCTTTGTTGAGTATCTGCCCCCTGGTGGTCAGTATGCATCATAGCGACTGTTTGACCGGTTGTTTCAGTCGTTCCAGTTGTTCAGTTGTAATGGTCACTTAGTCTTTTATATATACTAGAGGCCCAGTGCACAATTAAATAGTGCAGGTAGGTCCCTAGGCCTAGCCTCCTACGATCAGGGCCATCTTCTGTCTGTTCGCCAGTCCCCAGGCTAAATGCCGCCTCCACCACCAGGCTGTCAGGCCGTTGGGATCACCAGCTCATCCCCGGCTGCTCCAGGGAACAGGCCTGCAGGAAAGCAGGCACCAGAAACTTCACCTCCACGCACATGCCCCAGGCCGGCCACTGATGGAACATGCTGCCCGCTCAGGGCTGCTCACATGGGAGCCGCTGCCACTGCCACTGCCGCTGAGGCTTGAGGCACTGACAGAGATTGTGGGCGCGCCCATGACTACCTGCCCCAGCGTTGGCGGCCCCGAGCAGGCAGAGTATTTTATCAGTAGCCGGTCCAGTGCACACGCATGAAGGTGAATTTGCCGGCATCTGCTTTCCTGGCAGGCCTGAGTCCCCAAGCAGCTGAGGATGACTTGGTGATCCCAACAGCCTGACAGACAGCCCAGTCCTCCCACCACCTACCCCAATTTTCCTGTTCACCATCGCTGATCCATTGGAGCCTGCAGGCCTGGGGGCGGGGGAGGGGGGGGGGTAAGGACCAAGAAGTGGTCAATGCCACCTCATGACAACTGGTCATGTGGTTGTTCCAGTAGTTAGGGACATTGGCTTTATATATATAGATAGATAGATGAGAATGGAGAGTAAGGGTAATTTGACAGTGGCTTTAGATTTGTAGAATGTGATCCTTGTGAGAATAAGCTACAAACAGTTGTTAAATGTCCCTTAGAAATGGCATTTTGTCACAGACATCCTTATAGAATCCCTTTGAAGACCTCATTCTATGCTTTCTGAAGGAAATTAAAGTGGAAATAATGGAGTTAAAAACCAAAAGATGGTGTCCTCCCTTAAAATATTTTAAATTGTGTTTTAACTATAGTCATTTTTAAGTCTTATCATGCTTTAACAAAGTAAGACAATGAATTTATCGGGACTGTTCCTTCTTAGCAACATTTTGAAACTTAGAAACTGGACCATTCTTGAAAATAGATTTGAAATTGAGAGTAAATATGGTTGTCATAGAGAGCCAATCAATCAATAATAATCCATCAATCTTTAACCAAAGTCATACTTTTGCATAGAAAGGAGGATGTTCATTCCCAAATACATAATATATTCATGGGTACATTTTTGAAACAAAGTTGTTTCTCTGACAATCATGCAATTTTAGTATGCATTCATGTGATTAATTTAAAAATACACCAGTTTCTATGGCTATATTTTGGAAAGATAACTGGTTTAAGTGCTTTCTAGAGATGTTTTTTGAGAAAGTACCTGGGTCAGAATCTGACACTCTCAGTATTCAATAAAATAGACTAACATTGTTTTGTTGCTAACATTATAATTATTACTGTTCAAAATTTGATGCTTTTGAGATATAATCAATCTATTTTTCCAATTTTATTGAGATATAATTGACATATAGCACTATATGTTTAAGGTATACAGCATAATGATTTGACCTACATTTATCATGAAACATTTACCACAAGTTAATATCAGTCATCTTATATCAATACAAATATATTTTTTTTTCTTAAGAAGAGAGCCCTTAGGTCCTTCTCTCTTGACAACTTTTAATAACCATAATATGGAGCTTCATAAATTTGTAAGTCATCTTTGTGCAGGGGCCATGCAGATATTCTCTGTGTTGTTCCAATCTATATATATAAAAGGCTAAGCAACTGGCCAACTGGCCAGTAGGTATGATGCGCACTGACCACCAGGAGGCAGGCGCTCAACACAGGAGCTGCTGAGCGACAGCAACTTTGCAGAGCACCTTCTCACATTTCAGGACCCCTCAGGGGATGTTGGAGAGCTGGTTTCAGCTCTATATCCACAAGCCAGGCCAAAGGACCCCACCTGCTAGAGGGGCCCCGCTCACTCCTCAGATGCCCTTTGAGCCATGGCACAGCCCCAGGTATGGCCAGCTGGGGAGGGACTACCTGCCATGGGAGGTTGGCTCCAGGGCGTGTCCAGCCAATCTAACCCTGCTGGCCACCTTCTAATTAATTTCCTTTCAATAGGCATGAATTCATGCACCAGGCGACTAGTTTTAATAAATGTGCTGCTGTAGTGAGCACAATCTGCTTTTTAAATGCCTATTTCAATAGATCTTCCATTTTGTCAAACAAAGCCATTTTTTTTCAAGGAATTCTTTATTTCTTAACAGTGCATTAAGTAGTGAGGAAGTGAGACTCTATGGTATATCTTAGCAATCAACAAAAGATGAGAGTCTTTCTGAAATATTTATTTTAGGCCTCAGAATTTAAACATTGGACATTTGCTTCCCTAGATCATCTTCAACATCAAATAATAAACAACTTGATTTGACATATTTCCTCTTTGGTGTTTCATGCATCTGTTATAACATAAACATGGGTAGCACTTGATGAGAATCTAGAGGATGAAGTATATAAATAAACCAAATTTCAACTTGAAAGTTATTAATTATAGCTTGGTATTAAAATAGACGTGAAGTATCTTTATACCAAATCATTGAAGTATTTTATTTTTATTTTTTAAATAACTGAAATGATTTAAATAATGGATCCACAATCCAATAATATCTTAGGTAGGAAGTTATATAGCCAATGTAGTCTGAATATTCCTATTATATTAAAATATCATTTCACATATTAAATGTTATATCTCCCTGAATTTTTAAAGATTAAATTTAATTACTCAGAGAGGCAAAATTATCTCCAAATTATATTACCTTTTTATAAGTATTTGACCCTTAATATAGGGTCCACTTCTTCTTAGCTCAAAGGCTCAGCATGCTTTGTATACACCTATCATCCATTCAATAAGTTCACTTAGGCAGCTATGTCAGTTTTCCACTCTATAATAGAGATAGTAATCATCTACTTCTAATTTGTGTTCTTAAAAAATAACTCAGTAATGTATATATACTAGATTTTAATGCACTGAGAGTTCACACTGAGACCTGAAACAGCCCGTGGACACACAGTAATGGACTAAAGTAGCCACTGTTTTAATTGCCTTCATGATAGTTGTTGTTGATTCCAGTTTTAAATGTCATTGCTGGTCAGGGTTGGCAAGAAGCTTTTTTTTCTCCTGATTATTTCTTAAATCATTCAAGATTTGTAATCTGAACACTCCTACTCATAGTAAATATAAAATAAACAGATAAGGCCTAAGTCAGGACAGAGCCAGGCCAAAAAGAAATCCTTATTAATGTTATATTGCTGCAGCCATTCTGACTTCCAACTTTTAGAAAGCTTTCATAGAGCAATAGGCAATTTGTCATCATTTCTGAAATTCAATCAGTCACCAAGTCAACAAATATGTATGTGAGAGATACTTTCCAAAGGCACACAGTGGACAGGACAGGCAAGGACCTTGCTCTCAGGGTGCTTACATTCTGGACAGATGGGTAGAGATACTTCAGATTGAGCGGTGTGAAAAATATGAAGGTAACTAATATCTTCATTACTACACAAGATAGTTTAAGATGCTGATAAGTATTATTATAAAGAAAAATATATCACAACATACTGAGAGCAGGTATTTTAGCTCTCTGGTGGTTCTGGAACCCCTTCTCTAGAGTAGATATTAGAGATGATGTCTGTATTTTACAAAGTACTTGTTCATATGACCAGCTGGAAGCAGAGCATTCCAGGTAAAGGGAATCCTATCTAATAAAGAGGGAATGTGCTAATTGACCCTCATGCCGTTACAAAGAATGGCAGCGCCCACAGCCAATAAGGATGGAGTATGCTAATTGACTGTCACACCCTTAAGGTGTCAGAAACCACAGCCAATAAGAAGGGAATATGCTAATTGCAGTCATGCCCTTAAAGATGGCAGCGCCCACAGCCACAAGATGGCTGGCAGGGGTGGGCAGTTGGAGGTGATCAGGCCGGCAGACAGAAGCAGTTAGGGGTAGTCAGGCAGGCAGGCAGGTGAGCAGTTGGGAGCCAGCAGTCCCAGATTGTGAGAGGGATGCCCCTCAAGGGGTCCCAGATTGGAAAGGGTGCAGTCTGGGCTAAGGGACACCCCCTACCCCCAGCGCATGAATTTCGTGTACCAGGCCTCTAGTAAAAAAATAAGAAACAAATGATGAGAACGTTTATATTTCATCAAAATACAAAGTGCAGAGGTTCAACGTTATTTTTGATTTTTGAAATGTCCTAAAAGTATATTGATGTAATGTTTTAAAGTGTGTTAAGCGAAGTATTTAATAAGTGTTTAATAACTTCAGAAAAAGATGCAAGAGTCATCTGTGGGCCTAACATTCTTAGTCAATCCCACTGTAATGAAATTTGTTATTCAAAGTATTCAGCTAAACAATCATTTACTACCTATTCCTCCACGGGAAGGATGCTCAATTATCTCAGTTATCACAAAGTCCTAGGCCATTCTCTGAAATACTTTTGTAAACTCTAATATTTTTTCCTGTTCCAAACCCATGGCAAGGAATGTGTGTTCATTTTTCACCAGTTTTCTCTGTGTCCCTTTCTGTCTTTCACTCTGTCTCTCTCTGTACACACACACACACACACACACACAGAGGCATGTGCGCAAATAGCTGAAAATTTTCACAAAACTATTTTTTTTTTCACAAAACAATATTTTGGTTTCTATGTGTGACAAATTCTAATATTTTCTATCATTTAACTTTTTAAAATGCTGATCAAAACCTCAAAAACTGATATCATCACATACCAAATAATGAGCCTCATTTTAAAGATGGAAAACCATGTTATAAAAGTCATTCAGCAATTTGCATACCCTAATCTATACATAAAACACACACAACTAGACCAACACTATAGGCTAATCAAAGTTATTTATTCTCTCAGGAAAAAAAAATTAGTATGGTTCTTTAATATTTTGACAAACACTAAATTGAGAAAATTAAACTTTCCTTGACCTGGCAGCCTGGTGAATTTGTGCTTGCTAGGAAGGCAAAGCTTATATTCAGGGGGTGATAGAAATACTTCCTTACTTTTACAAAAGACTGATTTCCTTTCTCCTGGCCCAAAATATTGGTCTCAGTTATCCCTTAGGATGTAGAAAGGAAGCATTTAAGAATTTAACAGTAAAAAAACTTAAAAATTAAAGTAACAGCAAAATGGTGTTAATTTAAAATTTTTATAACAATGAATCTAATGTTTATTCAGTAAACATTTAACAGTAATACTTGACATTTTTACTTAAATATATCCCTAAATTTTGACTATCTTGAGTGGAGTGCTGCATAGTAGATTATTCCAAAACAAAGTCTCACTTCAACTAACTTTGGCTTCAGAATAACTATTTATACAAATATCTGATCTTTTGGAATTTACCCACAATCCACAATAAGAAAGTAAATTCACACTAACAGTTTGTGGATTTCAACAGGCAGACAGCCAGCCTTTGTGGTTCCTTTTCTTTTCTCAACTCTGACCTCATAGAGCTTTATTCTTCTCATTTGTTGCATTGAGATATTTTTAAAAAGTTATATGTTATAAAAATAACATTGTATGAATGAGTAACCCAGAAAATGGAATGAGTTCTACAGATTTATGTAGGAAGATGCACCCCTTACATTCATCCCAGGCAAACCTGAGCCTTACATGTTGTCTGCTAATTTCCAATGAGTGGGCTCTGTAATCCAACTCCTGCTCTTTGCTAGCTTTTTCCCCACTCTGGCCACTTTGGGCCAAGCCCTGAGCTCTGTTATAAACATTTGCAGACTCTATTGTAGACTTTGAAGGCCATGTGGCTGGCTCCCATGAGGGATCCCACAAACTTCTCCACCTACTGACTCCATCCAGTAGGCTCACTGCATCCAAGCTTCCAAATGGCTTCCGGTGGCAATTCACAAGCCCCTGACTTGTCTCCTGTAGAAGCCTTCTGCCACATGCAGGCCTTTCTCGTGTAAGACACTCCCACCACAACAGAAGACCTGGTTGCTTCCCTAAGAGAAATGCTCCAACACAGATCACTTGCATTGAGGGCACCCCAGACAGATACAGGAAGATGCTCACTTCACTTTCCTCCAAGGCAACCCATTCCCAGTTCTGGTTGATTCACAGGCTGCAACCACTTCCATGGTCAGGAAGAAGAGACTTTTGACAAGTTCACAGGGTTTGTTCTGGTGTTTGAAATAAGGGGTGTCCAGATATTTTCATGGTGGGCCACCTGATCAGAAATCCACATGTAGACACATTTTTTTCTGTTTTGTTTTTGTAATCAACTTTATTGAGGTATAACTTACATGGAATAAATAACAATTTTAGAATACATTGTTTCATGTGTTTTTGACCCAATCACACTCCTGCATCTCTACCATTATAATCAAGATCAGAACATTTACATCCCCCAGAAAAGTATTCCCACATCACAGTCCATCTCTAATCCCAAGTCAGGACAGAATGTGGTATACTATATAAGCAGTGTTGTTCTAAAATGTACTATCTTATATAATAAAAGGCTATTATGCAAATCTACCAAACAGTGGAACAACTGGTCACTATGCTGCCCCCTGGTGGTCAGTGTGCATCCACAAGGGGAGCGTCACTCAGCCAGAAGCTGGGCTTTTGGCTGGTGAGCATAGTGACAGTGGCAGGAGCCTTTCCTGCCTCCTCAGGAGTGCCAGGGGTGTCTGACTGATAGCTTAGGCCTGGAGCAGACCTAAGCCATCAATCAGACATCCCCTGAGTGCTCCTGGACTGAGAGGATGCAGGCTGGGCTGAGGGACACCCAACCCCCCCCCCATCGTCCCCCCCACCCCAGTGCACCAGGCCTCTAGTACTATATAAAAAGTATTGTTCACACCATACAAAACCATCATAAAAGGTGTTTGTTGTTTTTATTACATTATATTAGCAGAATTTAGAAGAGAAAGACAAAAGATGACTTATTGATACTCATCGAATTCTCTAAAATTCCTTCTCAAATTTTAACTTTATTTCCAGCAAACAAGTTTGCTTATTTTTGTTTTTTTTAAATGAGGGCTGGCTTCCATTGATCTCAGCCCCATTCAGCAACGGTAAGTGCATCCAGATTCCCATCCTGGGAGCTCGGTGCACTGTAACAGACTTCTCCCTCTTCCTTGAGCAGTCTACAATGTCCTTGTTTTTCCTTGCAGATTACAATTCAGCGTGTTGAAGCATTTTGTTACATGAATAAGAAAGTACAAAGCCCTTGATCTGAGGAAGCAGCTAAGTAAATACTAGTTGGTTTCCAAGAACTAGTCATCTGACATATTAAAACAAACCAAATGCCCATCCTCTGGTTCATCTTAATTCAAGTTTCCCATAAATTGGCAAAGGTTGAAGGAGCAATTACAAAAAAATCAGAAGCTTTAAAAGTGTTTCTGTCATCTCTGGCCATGAACCTGACTCACAAGTATGTCAGCACAAAGCCCACTGATAGAAACGTGCCTTTTGAAAGAATACAGTATTAGAAACACACATTTCTACATCGTTTCAATACCAGGAGTCTATCTGCGGCAAATGAGTCCAGCTTTTACACGTTCAGACCAAACATGTCACATTCCTTCCTGGCAAGTAGTTAAGATCCTACTAGGAGTAAAACTTAATCTGAAAAGTGGACACAGGGTGGTTCATGTGTTGGATGCTTCCAGCTTCAAGGACAGAGTTAAATTAGAAGAGAGAATCAGGAAGTGGTTGGAAATATAATCCCAAAAGAATCAGGGTAGACAGGGGCAAGGACAGTTACACCTTCTGCAGGTAGAGGGAAGGAATGTGGCTCACCTCTTCACACCGTCACTTTATAGAATAGATACCATCCCCTTGCACCCTTCTGCACCCTTTAGAACTCTTTTCATCCATTAGAACTCTTTCATCCATTAACCACATTCCAAACCTGACTTAGGAAAATCACGGGGAAAGCATTTCTGTTTTTAAAGCTCTTCACAGTAAAGGAAACAGGCGTGATAAGGACTTTGAGAATCAAGCACATGCTTTTGCTTGTCATGATTTTTCTAAGTACTCATTCTGCATCCAACTCTATTCTGCTTCCCAGCTTTAGGTGACACACACACTTGATAAACACCTTGTATTTTCTCAACCCAAATTTTCTTACCTTGTGAACAGAAGGGAGAACATTGAGCCTCTGACTCACCTTTTATTCCTTGTCTAGCTTGCTAATGGTCAGCAGCTTTGGGCAAAGTTTTTCACTGCTTCTAATCCATCCAATTTATAAACAAGGAGTCAAGTTTTTTCATTACAGGGTACCTTACCAAATGCTATTACTGTAACTTAATCTTCTCACGTGATATCACTGTCCAAAAAGAAGTAAAATTTGTCCCTAATTGTTACCCTTAGTGAACCCATGCTGCTTTCTAGGTTTTTGTTTGTTTGTTTGTTTCTAGATACATGAAATGACTCTAATTGTTCTAAGTCATTTTATGAGAAAAAACAAAATTTGAGATTCTGCCTAAAATGTTTCTTTAGCTCATGTGTCATTCATAAAAATACATCATTAAAAATTCCCTAACTTTCCCACCATTTATGTCGGTACATCCTTTGCTCATTATAATGAAAGGGGTGCAGTTCTTACCTTAAAAGTCAACTTCTCCCCTCTTGCCTCCAGACCCCCTCACATTTCTCACCATGGAAGTCAGAAAGGCTGGAACAGAGTAACAGAGGAGAGTAGTGAAATTTTCCTTTAGAAAGACAGGCAGAGACCAAATACCAAAAGAGATGGATGTTTTCAGTGTCATAAGAGGACTTGTGAAACATTGAAGCAAGTGATGATATAGTGTGATTTTACTTGAACATTTTGAGAATTTGAGAAAAGCAAACTCCTTTGATTTGGGGGTGCATCTTCCTGTTCACACGCCTTGTTTTTGAGGTTATCTGACTGGAGGAGAAAGCAGGAGAAATGTGGAATCAGAAGACCGACCACAGCTTTCCCCAGTGCCTGTGCCTGAAGCGAAAGCAATGGAGCTTTACAATCCATGCCTCATTCTACGCCCTCTTTCTTTTCAATGCGCTTTGTGTCCCATCTGATATTTAACATGTGTGTTGCTTTCACAGAAGGGGAACAAATAGGAAACAAACTTAGACTAGAGAAACTGTACCTAGGCACATCCTCCTCCTACTGCAGCCAAATGTCTCATCCGACCCCAAGAGAGAATTCTAATAATGTTATCGTTTGATTCCCATTTCAGGCACTTTGCATTTTTATGTATGCTAAAGAATTCAGCAAGCCTTCCAACTGGCATAGCAACAGGAAAACTTCCTTTAGAGCACAGGTGTACAAGCAAACAAATTCTTTCTGTGCTGGAAAATTGATCCCTCACAATAGCAAGCTCCCAGCAGCGCGCTGAACTGGCAGGAGGGTCGACAGAGCGCACATCTGTCAGGTAGATGGAGCAGATGGTGATCACCTCTTCTCACCTTCCAGCAGAGTCAGAAATAGATACTGTCACCCGGAACTGTCTCTTTCCAGCCACACTGAACATTCTGATTTATTAAAAGCAGACGTAGTCACTCTGTGGATTTTTTGTTTTGTTTTGTGATTTAGAAAGGAAGGAAGGAAGAAAAGAAATGAAAGAAAGCAGTAGAATATTGAACTCTGTTGTTAGGGCTAAACAAGTATAACTAGCTGGTTAGTTCTGGGTGCCCTAGAGAGATAACCTCATGTCAACAATCCCAGAAGCCATGGGTTATTAACATCTTTCGAAAGCAAAAGTACCAGGAATATGTAAGAGTATTCAACATAATGCAAATGGTCAAACTCAGTCTCCAAGTTTACCACTGGAGCCTGGGTGGAAGTCCTAGAATTTTGGGAGAATGATCTTTGCGATCAGCTCCAGAACAAACGCTTTATTCAGCTACTGAGTCCTCAAAAGCTACAATTCCATAGTGAACAGTTAAATCGTGACCTAACTCCCGGAGCCCACATCTTTCAGACGTTGCCGAAACCAGAAGCATAACTGAGTTACAGCAAAGCAGAGGCTAATAAAACAACTGTGTTTAAATGGAATCGATTATTTGGCACCTAAGCATCTCTCCGTTCCTTAAACGAGGAACCTTAAAAAAAGATTCTGCGGGTGACAATCACTTTAATAACCAAAAGGCCAACCTTCCCAACACCCACTGCTTTCTTCAGCCAAACATTGGAGTCACAAAACAGTAACTGGACACAACGTAGTTACTTTGCTTCGCTTTTCAAATACTGATATTACATAACGGAAGTCAAGAAAACGAGCCGGCACTGCTCTCTACCTTGTATGTGTTGCTCTGACCCCTCCTGTGTCTTCCCTGTCTTCCTGTGCACGTCCCAAGTGTGGACAAAGGACTGTCCCCACCCCCACCCTCCATCTGGCCAATTCTTTCCTAGCTAAGGCACCTTTAGGGTTTGGTGCTGATAAACTGAAAACATCCCGAACTTTCATCAACATTCTTTTTCTAATCCTTCAACTAAAAGCCCCACGTGTTAAACACCATTTCAAATCAGGCATGTGTTCGCCCCTAAACCTTTCTGGAAAGCTGAATTACGATATTTGCTCTTATAACACAGTCAAATTAAATTTCATGTTGACAATAGCCAACATGTTATCATTTTTAAAGCCTCTTCGTTGCTTCCATTTCTATCTAAACTTTTGTCCCAGAAGACTGGAGATGCCTGCCAAGTCCCGTTTAATCCTGACCCCACAACATTCAGTAAACACTGCTCATGCATTTGAGTTAGGTTTATTCATGTAAATTTCCATTCTTATTTTTTTGTTGTTGTTTGGGGTTTTTTTTTCCCATTTAAAGAAGAGATAGCAAATGATTTAAGGTAAATTTTGGGCTAAGCAGTATTTGCAGGTGTGGATAGAAATTGTTTCTCTCACAGGCACTGTACATTAAAGTAAATGTTGCTGCATTTGAAAACCTGTCAGCTCTATTTTGAACCAGCATTCAGAAGCCTCTCCTTTTTGACCAATATTATATAAAGTTCCTCTGGGAAGATAATGTGCATGATTGCAGACTCGCCTTGTTAAAATCATGGCTTTTTATGCAGTCGTGTTTGCACCTATGAATTATGCATGAAAGAGGATCTCATTACATTTCATTTTCTTTACAGCGGTGTCCTCTCTCCTCGACGGACGGGGGTCCCATCAACCAGCTCCCCTCACCCCGCAGCCTGCCTCTGTCTCCATGCCTGCGTGGCATTTGAGACAAAATGGGCGTGTTTCCCTTGTCACCTCCTGCCTGTCATAAATTATTCACCAGAGCATTGCACACGTTTGTGCAATAACCAGCCTGGAAACTGGGGGCCACTACACAGGCTGTGTGTGGGGATCCCACAGAGGCCGGGAGGCCATGTCTCCAACAGTTGTCTAAGGGCGAGGAGAAATGGGGCTTTCCCCTCATGAAATGGAAATTAATTAGAAATGTTGGCCAGTTAGATGGGTGCATTCCAGTGTTTCAGTATTTCCCTCAGAATGAAAGGTCAAGGAACAAAGCCCTGTGCCCCCCCTCCCTTTGGAAATGGAGCCATTGGTCTTCCATACCTGACAAGATGAATTAAATGTGGAGAAAAGATCACAGAATTTAATCAGCACAGTCATTCAGTGCATGTGGTCGGGAACAATCCGTCAAAGCAGCATTTGAAAAACTAAGTTAGTGTGTGTGTGTGTATGAGTGTGTGTGAGTGGGTATTATGACGATTCTTAGTGAAGCTTGTATCACTGATTCCAAACATTTCCTGTTAAAAAACAATCCAGCTGGAAATAAGTTTAATTTTGTTTCTGTCAAATTATGCCATTCACTATAATGCAGTCACATTATCAAAGGAGTTCACATAAAAGTAGCAAAAGAACCCCTCAATGAAGCAAACTAATTATCAAAAATTTGATTGACAACTAGCTTTATATTTTCTTTGACCAATATTTTCTCGGAATCAGTGAGAACTATGCAGGTAACAGAATTTAGGACAGTGAAAGTTGCACTGAAGTTTATTTCCAGAGGAAGACTTGCTCAACTTGTTTTTAGTTTTTCCTTGTAATAATGTGGTCATGGTGGCGAAGACTTTCATATCCCAATTGTCATGTATTCTCTCTAACGACGAATTTACACCGTCTCACAATGAGACTCAAGGAAATGACTCTTAAGCTCGTTGCTCTAAGAACAATCCACAGCGCGAGTTTTTGGTCCTGACAGGACACTTTTGAAATGTATCCTCTACCGGTGGAATTTTCTGGTACCCAAGTTAATTCTAGAAATTCTACACTTTGAAATGTAGATATTCTGCTCACTTATTTCCATTTTCTTCTTAATAATTATATATGTAATACATGTTCTAAACTTAGAAAATATATATCTATAGCTTTCTTTGTGTAAAGCACACACACAGATGCACACCCAATGCTCCAACATGTGGCTGAGAGGTGATGTGACTTATGAAGAATATAAGTGGTATAGCAAAAGATTTTGGTCCCGTTACTACTATCAAATGTTAAGTTGCAGGAAGTGATTGTTTTTCCTATGTTTCCCATTTTCCTTCCTGACTTTAAGGCATCTCTATGGTGATCATTTAATAGTAATATGGAACAATGTTTTTACATCTTCAAAGTAGTGTTTACTTCAAAAACCATGTGCTTTTCTTTCCACATGCATTTCTTCCCAGCTTTACTGAAATATCTTCCCATGATGACCACCCAGTCATAATTTAGTTACTGATCCAATGGGTCTAAGTTTCAGTGTGCTTTTATGCAAGTAAAAAACAAAACAAAATAAAACAAAAAACACCATTGACATTTACAGTGGATTTACTTTTCTTTGATATCTTATCATTTGGTATAATGATTGGCATGAAAAGAATGCTATTTAGCTGCTGGCTGAATGAGAAGGTGACCCTGTTATTATAGGTGGCTCTATCACATATTGGAAATACACAGAAGTTAGGAACATAGTTTAATATCAATGTATGTGAGGGAGGGTGAGTGAGGGTCTGCTTTTCACTCAAAAAACCATTCTGCTCTTTCTCAGCAAGTCCTGAGAGAGGATTTGGTAAACCTAGCCTGACTTCCAGGAAACTTATTTAGTTAAATGATGTGAATAGCCAGGGTAAGTGATATAGGTATTGGTATAGAGCCATTGGCTTGAACCCTGCCTCCAGTACATTAATATTAAATATATTCAATGGTAATCTAGGTTTACATGTCTTCCAGTTTCTTGGCCCTCCTTCTCATTTCAAGTGTTAACATCAGGATAATTTAGTGGAAATAAAATCTTATCTGAAGATTGATATCATATTTGTTTATTGATGTTATCTCTGTGTCAATAGTTGGGTTACCTCTTCACAGTGTACACAGAGATACTATTTCATCTGGGAGGAGACTAGACCCTGCCATGAGTATGAATCTCCAAGACTCACAGCTCTATGAGGCTCCATTCTACTTGTCAGTTTCACACTGGAAATACTTCCACTCTGTGAGATGCCATGAACGTGAAGGGAACTTTGGGAAGAGAAAGGACTTTTTCACTTTCACTCTCATGTATCCATGCTCTGACCGACAAACAAAAATCATATATTTAGCTAGAAAGGACAGCTATGGAAGATTTGGTTGTGTTATTAAATACCAATTATTTTGTATTAAAACAGTGACTTGGAGAAGTAGAATATGAGTAGGTATTTCTCATCAACCAGTAACTGGCATACACAACTGGATCCAGAGGCATTTCATCACCACACAGAAACCCCCTTCAAATCATCTCAGGGGCCTTTCTTTCAGATTTGTGTCTATTGTATTGGAAAGAGCTTATAACTAAAATAGTTTGTTTTTTCCTCTTTATACTATAGTCTAATATCTGCCACCTACCTCAAATATACCATTTCTGTTCCTGCTTCATAACATGTATAGTTAGAAATTTAGTCTTCAAGAAAGAAACAAATCATAAAAAAATTCTACCTAATATTTTGTAGCCTAGAAATAGAACTGATTGATTAAAGGAATGACTTATCAATTACAGAGCAAAGTGAAATAGTAAGGCCAAGGAAAATAATCCATTGCCTATACCCCATTCTTTGAGTAAAATATAAGCTGCCTGGACTCTTATCTTATTAATTCTAAAATGCCTCCCTCATTCCAGTGCCTTACCCTCTTTCCCAATCACATGGACATGTTAACTTTTTGGTCCATGCCAAGTGAGTTATTTGCAATGACAATATTAATATATTTGAGTAGAATTGAATCAAGTTTCTTTCAAAGAAAGATATAATTATGGGGTCAGAGCACATATTATTTCAAGAAAGTACTGTATGCCTGTGAGATGAGAAAGGCCTACCTAGACTCAAATCAGATTAAAACCAATTTGGAATTTATAAAAGAGATGAAAAACATTGATGTAACTATGTCGTACATACATGGGAGATAGAAAATAAGCTTTTTATTACTTTAAATCAGGATGTATCACAAAGAGATATCTGTATGTGTAATTATCAATAAATAGAGATTATTTAACATATCTACAACTAAAAACTAGAGGAAAAGTTTAAAAAGAAAGCTTAGAAGTAATGGATAATGTCTAACATAGAAAGAATTTTTTGAAAGGATACTTGCAACTGGCCATTTCGAGTGATTACAAAAGACTAAGTCAAATAAAAATCGCCTTTAGTTACAGCAGGAGAGAATTTCTATTGAATGTCAGGATATATGTCTTCCTCTGTGAATTCTAACATCATGTATTGCCTGAATCAATCATTTGAGAATAAATCGAATATCACTTTATGACTTTGCTATTGCTTTATTACGATGTTATTTTGCATCCTGTGATTTTAGTTTATGCTTCTGGTTGTGAGCTGGAGACCAAACGCTAATTATTTTATTTCTCATAAGATACAGTTCCATTTCTTTTGCAAATCAACCTTCAAGGAAATATATTCTTTTTAATTTGATTGATTTGATCTTCACACCTGGTGTCTTGCAAAATTAGAAAAGAGTAGTCTGGAATGATCTAAGGTTATTGTGCTTAGAAACAGAGGAATGACCACATGATCTTTTCGATGACCCAAGTGTTGTTTATAATATATAAAGTATGATAACCAGTCCCTATAATAGCCTCTAAAAGAATATAAATTGAGGGTTAAAAGTGTAATGAAATGCAAATGAAACTGTCCTAGAAACAACTGCACATTTTATTTGTTTCTTACTGAATCTAGGACATAGAAAGTGCTCATATTAAATACTATCCACTGTATTTTAGTTTTAAATAATGGTGGAAATAATTCAGAGTTGAATTGCAGTTACTAGCTTAAAATGAATGCTACCAAATATTTTGGAAACCAAATGTGGTTAAATCAAGTCCATATTAAGAAGAGTTTTAAATGCCTTATGTTCTCTTATTTGCTGCATTTCCTAGGTTTGTCAGCACATTGAGTAAAATTTAAGCTTGACGTTAACTTTACCGTCTTTCTGCATACCCAATTGAAAATCAAATATAATTAAGGTGCAAAATATACACTGAACGCTCTCCCCTAGGAGAGATCTCGCTCTCTTTCTTCCTCCAAAGATTTCTTCCTTTTAATGAGGAAGAGTAAAAGATATTAAAAACCTATGTCTTATAAAGTCCTTTCAACATTTACGCCCTTCCAGGTAGATGCTGTTTAAATGGTGTTTATAAACAATGCATCTTTAGGGCTGTGCTGAATTAGCTAAATGACAGAGTAGTGCGGTCAAAATACCCCTGGGCACGGGGCGCTCTCATGTCGCCGTCCTCACTCATTCTCCCAGGGGCCTTGCACAAGTCTCTTAACCTGTTAGGGCCGGACTTTGTGCAGCTGCACACGGAACTGCGGGACGGGAACGTCGTTAATGTCTGTCAGGGCCACGCTCACGTAAGCGCCACCATCACTGTGACCCTCAGTTTCTCACTTAGACAATGTGCTGCATGAGAACACCTTTCCTTTCTTTAGGTTTCTTTTGACAACCTGTGTAGTGAAATTATTTAATTATTTTGAGGAACATACATTAGCAGTGAAAATGGTTGTGGCTGTCATGAGTCACAGCAGGCATTTAGCGACCTTGGGAGGATACAAGGCTTCCTCGGGAAGACAGAAGGAGTCAGGGCAACAGTGATATACACTGTGTGAGCGACTCCCTTGTAAACGCTTTCAGATGAACCTGTTCCTCAGCCAAGGTTTCTGTGAAGAAACATCATCAGCTAAATGACCGTCAGCCTTAATCATGTCTGGGATACATGAGTACCTGCGTGCACCGGAAGTCTTGTGTTACTAGATGTTTCTCCATTAACTGAAATTTGCAACTGACTCTCTGAAGGACATCTTTCTAAGCAATCTCAGGGGATATTTACCATGGGCACAGACCCAACCTCAAATAACTTAGGATTTAATTGAGGAAAGAAAAGACATTTTTGGAAAATAATCTAAATTTAAAAGATGGTAGAAAAGATGGCTGCAGGGATGCTCATTATGGTCAGGGAATTTTATCGGGAACTGGAAAATTTCAAAGGGGAAACGAGGTGGTGGGTTAAGTTTGTACAATAGAAGTGGATTCTGTCTGTGCTGACAAAAATTGACTAATTCAGTGTCCCCCAAATATTGCAAAATAGTGCTCCCCTACTTTCCCTGGCCTCCTTTGTAGTTGGGTTGGAACCATGGAACCATCCAGAGGACTCTGAGAGGTGATCTAGGTCTTTCCTGGACAGAGCAATTAGGTGACAGTGCACCTCCTCCATGACTCTCCTCTGCTGCCTGGTACCCTGGGCACATGCTCCTCTAGATGGCATGGCTGCAGGATGGAGGAAGATACCGGTGTCCCTGGTCCACAGGAATGACTGAGGCAGAGAGAAATCTTTGCTACAATAAGCCACCAAGATTCCGGGTTTATCTGTTGCAGCAACAAATTTACTCTGTCACAAAGGATAAGCAAAATTTAATTAGGAAAGAGAAAGGAGAAGTCATTCTAGGCTTTTCGAATCATATAAAAATGTGTGGGGATGGGAAATACAGTAATATTATACAGAGATCATTAAAACAAACACACACACAAACAAGTACACACACATTTACAAAGACACATACACACTGGATTGAAATAGAAAATGTAAACATGATTTCTTGTAGAAAGATCCAAAAGAATGTGGCAGAAGATAATGCTTATTAATTAAGTCACCTCAAGATCTACCTATCTAATTGGACTTGTGAACATACAAAAGCTGGTCACTTGATCTCAAGGAAGTCATAGGATGCTTAGAACGCAGCCGTGATGCTACAAGTCAGGAAATGGAGCTAGTGGAACCCTTAGTTTATTGTGCTTGAAAGGGTGACAAAGGTTAAAGCTGAGTTTATTGAGAAACCAGAAAAGCTCATGGAATGTAAAGGAGTATAGTAAATAAGAAAGAAAATCTACTACAAGGACTGTGTAAGACAAATGAACAGAATAGTAACATGATCTGAAGAATTTGATTAACTGAATATATTAAGTATTTTCAGAAGCAGAGCTGAAACTTGCTTTTTAAACTTGCTGTTTAAACTTTTAAACTTGCTGTTTAAAAGAGCGATATGGTTTGAACCTTTTTACTGCTTTCAGTGAGCTAAAATAGCATAATATCTAATTAAAATCAAAGTACTTAAAATACTCAGCTAGGCTGATTAAAGACTTTCTAATGTATAAAACTGGCTAATATTTTTATCAGTTTAAAAATAGTAATCAAATGGTGTTAGAATACTCTGTAGGATTAACAATATCTCATTTTCAAAAGGTATCCTGTAGTTTATAATTTAAATCTGACTAATATATTCACTGAATTAAATACCTACAGAGGATGTTTCATTAAACTGATATATGGTTTAGACCTCTTTCTCCTGGAATAAATGAGACAGGGATTACAAATTTAATGACAGCACAACTTCAGAAAAATAAATCACAAATGAATACATCCAATATTAAAATTTAGTAGATAAAAATCACAATGCAATAATGAAAAAAGCAAAACTGTTAGAAAGAGACATTTAGAATAATTCCAATATTTTATTAAGAAATCAAACACGGGTCTACCATTTGAACAAACATTTATATTTGGATAAGCAGAGACTGCAACTATAATTTAAAAATCTTAACTTTCTCCAAATAATGTCATTCACCTATTCTTAATAAATTCTAAAATAAAAATATCCTCAATTATTCAATTGCCATTATTGGTTACCTTTTCCTTTTCAAAATGTTACTTTCATTTGGCTTCTATGGCAATACAAGGAAGGGGTGTGGTTTGAGTAAAGCAAGGTGGAGAGATTTAGGAGAATTAGAAGGAAGAAGGTAGACAATATGATGAACCAACAGCCATTGTAGGGACTATGACTTTTTCTCAGAGTAAGATGAGGAAGTAAAGCAGGGTTTTGAACCAAGAGTGACATCATCTGACTCATCTTCTAAAAGGGTCATTCTTGGTACTGATGTGATCACAGACAGCTGGACAATACTTTGCTGAGTGGGGGATTAATAGGTTATTGCAATAATTCAGTTTGTATATCCTGATGACTCAGACCAAGGTGATAAGAATGAAAGAAGCAGAAATTGGTTGGATTCTGGTTGAATTTTAAAGCTAATACTGGTAAGGCCTCCGATGAACTGGATGTAGGATATGCTAGAAATGGGGTTGTCAATGATACTTGAGCTTTTTGGACTGAGCAATTGGTAGAAGAGATTTCCATCAAACTGAATTGGTAGAAAACATGTTAAAGAATGAATATCATTCATTATGTTAATTTAAATATCTATTAGACATTCAAGTTGAGCCATCAAAAGAGTAGCTGAATACTAGTATATGAGTCTCAATAAGAGAGGAGTCTGAACTAGAGCCATAAATTAATAAATAATTAACATATATATGCTATTAAAATCATGAGATTGAAAGAGATCATTAGGTGATGTGTGTAAGAAGTAAATAGGAACAGAAAAGGAGACGTAGGAGAACCCACTATTAGACATTATGGAGAAGTGGAGGAACCAGCCAAGGCTAAGACATAGTAAGAGGGAAGGAAAAAACAAAAGAATATGTGGTCTGAGAGGGCAGTAAAGTGTGTCCAGGATCTACTGTCATGTTGCTGAAAGATCTAGGAAAGCATCATTGGGTTAAATCATGTGAATATTATTGGTGATCTTGCTATCAACATTTTGGGCAAATGACTACAATGCAGTGAAGCTATCTATAATAATAAAAATGTGATATGCTAATTAGACCAGACAGTTGAACGACCTTCCGGATGTCCTTCTGGACAACCTTCTGGACGAAGCCACGGCTGCGAGGGCCAAACCCCTTGCACGAATTTTGTGCATCGAGCCTCTAGTTCTATATAGCAGTGTAATAGTGGATACATGTCATTATACATTTGTCAAACTCATAGAAAGTTCAGCACAATGAGTGAACCCTAATATAACTTGTGGACTTTAGTTAATAATATTAGATCAATATTGACTCATTATTTCTAAAAAATTTACTCCAGTAGTGCAAAATGTTAATAATACAATAAATGGGAAGGAGGCCATATATTGGATATTGGAAGTGTACTTTCTGCTCAATTTTCTGTAACTGTGACAACACAAAAAGTGTGTGTGTTTGTGTGTACATATATGTGCATTTTAAGTCAATTTTTTACATATAAAAATTAAACAAAATAATATTTGTATTATTATTAGCATTTTTCACATTGCAATCCCTTTGTAATTATAGGGATGGGTGATGTTGATTACAGGGCACAAACTTCCAGTATTAAGATGAATGAGTCTTGGGGATCAATGTACATCCATCATGGTGACTATAATTAACTGTATTATATACTTCAAAGTCGCTAACAGAGTTGATGTTAAATGTTCTCAACAACAAAAAAAAAGGTAATTATGGGAAGTGATGGAGAAGTTAACCCTATTGTGGTCATCACTTTACCATATAGGAGCATCAAATCATCACATTACTCACTTTAAACGTTGTTGTTATGTGTCATCGAGTCGGCTCACACTGCTGGTGACTCTACGAATGCCCTATCCTTGGAAACCCTGCCCAGTCCTGTGGACTCATACCTATTGCTTCCGATGGAGTCAAACCAACTCATATTTGCTCTTCTGCCTTCTATTGGTCTCTGCCTTCTATTTTTCTTAGTATCACTATCTCTTTCAAAGAAAGTAGGACAGCTTCAATTTTGTCATTTTTGTCTCCAGCTAGTTTCAGGCTAAATGTGCTCTGAGGCCTACTTGTTCATCTTTCTGGCAGGCAATAGAGTTCTTGTCCAACATTGTATCTCAGGTGAATCAATTTTTCCCCATCAGCCATCTTCACTCTCCAACTTTTGTATTCATACATAATAATTGCGTATACAGGGGGTGTGGGTGATCTTAGCCTTGGTCTCTAACTAAGAAATGTCTTTTTCACTAGTTTTGGTTACAGTTTTAGTATTATTAAACATGTTCTGCATGTACAGCAGACACAATTCACATATCAGAAAGTCTTAAAATGCATCTAGATATTTATTTCTTTTACAAATGGCTACATGTAATTATGTTAAATGCTTAATTTTTAATGGACTATAATTGTATTACTTAATGTAAAAAAAAAATCCATTATGTGTTCTAGAGGTAAAAGGATCAGAAGGTTCACATCTTATATGTTACTGCCATAAAGATTCCAGTGACCCTTTTTGTGCAAGTGGTGATCTTAGGATGATAATTACTCTGAGTGAGATCACAGAGCTCTACATTCGGTATAATTACTTGAGTATAAATGAACTTTGTCTCCGCATACCTGAAAAATAAATTTAGTTACACGACATTTTTAGCTTTGAATTCTGTAGGTATAATGCAAACAGTGTGATATTGACAACTAGATATGAAGATAAGTGATAAAAGCACAGTATGACTTTGCAGTGTTGAAAAATGCCAAAGAGAGAGAGAGAGAGGGAGAGAAAGATGGAGAGGGAGAGAGAGGGGAGATGGTCTAAAAGTGTCCATTAAGTGAGGTGAACATGTTGATCTGAGATGATTCTGAGTCATGCCTCTTGTCCTAACCACTTTCACTTTCAAAAGTGTTCTGGTTTGGACATTAAATTGCATGTTCACTCAACAGTCAAATTTTGCTATCTCATAAAAAGGAAGCACTTGTGGGGATAGATACTTTTATATTTTGTCCTATTGTATTTACATATATAATTGTCTACTGTGCACTAGTCATTTGACACTGGATATTCATTCCATTATTTCCCAAAGCTACTCAAGGGCAATAAGACTACACCTCCCAGGCAGAGCAGTAGCTGGACTTCTCACAGCACTCTACGCAGAGAAGCCAATGGAAATGGAGCAACAATGATTTTAGGAATTTTGCTATCAGATGTTTACTCCACCTCCTCAAGGAAGAAGTATTGCTTCACATAAGCATAATACAATTCTCACTATTTCAAAGAAAAAATTTGATCAGTTTTTTTAAAAGAGGAAGTTCATACTAAATTAATAGTCTTGTTCAGTATGGTCACTCATTTCAAAAACACCCCTTACTGTGTCCTTTCAAAGTACACCAGAACTCCATTTTACCCTGAATAAAAACTATTGAAAATAGTCGGGACATTTGTCTTCAATCCAAAGTTTAATTTGGATTATTGTTTTTTTTAACATGTTCATCTAAAAGTAATATCATAAAGAAACTGTTTAGAAGATTTAAGCTATATTATTTTTAAATGCAGCTATACATTTTATATGGAGAACTAAATATTTTAACATTTTGTAGTTTTAAACGTGTATTTCCATAATCATTCCAAATAGGCTCAGGGTTTTTTTTTTCTGTTTTTAATATTTATACAAAAATAATTCATGCTAGTGTTTTGAGAGTTCTGATTATGTTGTTATAATATGTTAACTTGTTTATTTATTTAGTTCTTTCACTAGCCATCCTTTGTTAATAACTTTAGTAGCTACTTCATTAACTGTTCTATAATATATCCATAGAGAAAAATACCTTTATCTGAGGAATATTGGAAGAAATTTCATGGAGATATCTCAATTTATACATTGAAGATTGGTTGCCAATGGCACTGCAAAACAAAATAAAGTGAAACAAATAAAAAAACATAACTGCATCCTAAGTGTCTTTCTCATCACATGTCACATACCAAGAACTGGTTCTTTTACTTATTTTTATAAAATTATTTTTTTAGTATGGACTGAGCTTTACTTCTCTTACCAATATAGACTTGAGATTTAATTACTTAATCACTCAAAAAAGTACATCTCAAAGCTAATTCTATGGCCATTATTCTAACCTCCACGCTTTGCACACATGATAAAATCATTTATGTTGAAGAACTTCATGATAAGTTTCCTTCCTTCCTTTCTTTAAATTAGACTGCAGGCCCGATGCATAACATTTGTGCACTGGGGGTGGGGGTTGTCCCTCAGCCCTGCCTGCACCCTCTTGCAGTCCAGGACCCCTTGGGGGATGTCTGCCTCTCAGCCAGAAGTTCAACAACCTTAGCACTGCCTTGGAGATGGGAGAGGCTCCTGCCACCACTGCTGCGCTTGCCAACCCTGAGCCCAGCTTCTGGCTGAGCAGCACTCTCCTGTGGGAGTGCACTGACCACCAGAGGGCAGATCCTGCATTGAGTGTCTGCCCCCTGGTGATCAGTATGCATCATAGCAACTGGTTGTTCCATTGTTTGGTCTGTTTGCATATTAGGGTTTTATTATATAAGATTACATAAAATGTGTAGTTCATTATATGTGAAACACATTGTGGGCATGGGCTTCCATTTTTTATGCTCATACTATTGATGAGAGCTTCCTGTGAGTCATGAGACTTGGAAGGGAAGATTGTGCAAAAAATACCTCTTTGTGGTAGATGGGTGGTACTATGGACAAGGCCTTGTACTCGTCATCATGAAATGCGAGGTATGTATAAATATATTTTTTCAAACCAAAATGAAAAGTCAATTCTGAAAAAGGAGGATTATCCAAATGCCATACAATGTTGTGAAAATTACCAAATTCCTTCTGTAATTGTTAGCCATCTTGAGATTTAAATGTGTTGATAGCCAGCTCTCAGGTTCTATCCACCAAATAGTTAGCATAAGGATTTTCTTAAGAAAAATATATTATAGAAAAGATAAGCATTGAGTTTTTTTTAAAAAGGGGGGAACACCTGTTTTATGCTCTCCTTAGGGAGATGGCAGAGTTGTACATAAAAAGGAAAATGTGAATAAAATAAAATTATAAAGAACTATACATAATATAAAGAAAATCTAACTTAGAAAGCTATTTAAAATATGTAATACTAACAATAGTTAATGTATGTTTACTATTTGCAAAGCTGTTTCACATAAATTATTTTATTAATATTGCTCACTGACTCCTCCCAAAAATTCTGCATATGATGACACAGATATTATTATATAGCTTATCACATTCAAGAGTTATTCTAAAGGTCAAAATAAAAATAAGATTACACAGAATTATTTCTAAGTAGCTACTTAGAATCTACCAATTTTTATCTTCATTTTACCTATTTCCAGACGTGTGCTTAATCTTTCTTACTTTTTTTACATTTGTAACATAGTATATAATACCATGAATTTTAAAGCTCCCTCAAATACATTATAAATGAAATAAATATAAATATCATGGCATTATTTTCTCTATTTTTATAGGTAAAGAAACAGGATTTGAGAGTAAATGACCATTATAAGTAATTCACTGTAAGTTGCATGTTACATAGTAGGAACTCCTCTTCTTGTGAAACCATATGCTTCTCAACATTGCTAATCAAGAGTATCTTTCACTCAGTCAGTAACTGTTTATTGAGCAGCTACTATGTGCTAGACATTGTGCTAGGCATTGAGAGCTTGTGGTGAATATGGCAGAGAAGGTCTTCCTCTCATGAAGTTCAGATGCTACTTAAGGAAGTGTATTATGATTCTCCAGAGAGAGTCAATAGGAGTCTTTGTTCAGTTGAAATTATCTTTTAATGAAAGACCCAAGGAACAGGAAGCTCCTTTATTACTA
>PVJC01007674.1:0-50747 GCA_004026665.1 Murina feae | reverse complement strand
TTTTTTTGGAGGGGGGATGCCCTATGGTTCCAGACACCTGAGCTTCCCAGGGACCTAGTCGGTCATCCCATGCACAGAAAGCAGACCCTCGCCAGGTTCTCTGGGTGCTGGAAAACTGAGTGCCACATAGACTCAGCCCTCAAGGAGCCTGTGATCTTTTTGGGGAGATGAAGCCAATGAATAATACTACCCAAAAGCCCAGAGGAGCATTTGGTTCCTTTGGTGGCTTCCAGGTGGCCTATTCCTTTTCTCTCCTCTGGTTGTAGAAGCAATGCATTCTTGAGGTAGCTGGTTCCACCACAGAAAGACTGCTCTGAGTGATTGGGGCTCATGCAAAGAAAGACCAATGGACTTAACATAAAGCTCATGAGTTAGCTGATAGCCACACTATGCAGACATCACTCCGGTGTCCTTGGGGAGTGTGACAGAGGCACTGGAGCTGTGAGGCAGATGCCATGAGTCAGGACCTGGGGAATGGGATGGGACAGGGTGGCATGGTAGGTCAGAGGAGTGGTCACCCTGCTGGACCAGGCTGGTGTTGACAGTCACGCATCGAGGAGGACATGACAAGCTCTGAGACTTGGGCCCATCGTTGCAGAAACATTGGCTTCCTTTGTGTCCTGGCACTCAGTACAGTTCTTGCTCAGATTCAGACTAAGTAAATGTCTGGGGAATGAATGAGGACATTCCTGGCAAAGGAGTATGGACTGAGAAGACATTTGAAGTGGGGAAATGTGATGTATTTGGGGAAACTAAAGAGACCACCCTGACTGCGGTGGATCTTTCTGGGGTTCAGATTTTCTACTTTGTAAGACATGATAATCCCTAAGGCCCTTTCCAGGTATAAACACAGTATGATTTGCCCATGGGGACTGGGAGTCAAAGGAGGGGCAGACTGAATGAGTGTGTTCGGAGATCGGCTTGGCAGCAGTGCGCACAGTGAGCTGGGAGAAGGGGTGAGGGTGGGTAGGATGGAGGCAAGGTGAGCTATTGGGAGAGAAGAAATGATAAGGACCTGAGCTAAGATGGCAGCAATAGAGGTGGAAAGGGAAACAGGGTTAAGAATGATCTTGACTCACTGCAGTATTGTTCTCAGCAGCCAAGATACGGAAGTAACCAAGATGTCCATCGATGGATGAGTGGGCCAAAAAAGATGTAATATGTGTATACAATGGAATGTTATTCAGCCATAAAAAAAGAATGAAATCTTGCCACTTGTGAGAACATGGATGGACTCACAGGGTATTATGCTAAGTAAAATAAGTCAGTCAGAGGAAGACAAACACTTACATGTATGATCTCACTTACATGTGGGATCTAAAGAAGAAAACAGACTCCTGGATACAGAGGACAAGCTGATGGTTGCTGGAGGGTCAAGAGCTGAAGGATGGCTATAAAAGGGGGCAGGGATTAAGAAGCACCCACTTCTAGTTATAGGAAAGTAAGTCATGGGGATGTAATGTACAGCACAGGGAATAGAGTCAATATCATAATAACTGTGTGCGGTGACAGACGGTTACCAGACTTACTGCCGTGACCACTTTGCAAGGTATATAAATGTTGGATCACTGTGTTGTTGTACACCTGAAACTAATATGATATTGTATGCCACCTACAATGAAAAATAAATTTTAAAATGAAATGAAACTATGAAAGTCACATGACAAACCCCATCATATATAATTGAATAACCACATTGAATATAGCCTTATATGTTTAAAAATGACCTGGAACTAAGAATTCACAGGATGGAAGACTGAGGAAAGGGAGGGGAGGGAGAAGTCATGAGTCTAAGTGACAAGAATAGGGATGCAGAGATGAGGGCTGGGAGGAGGGAAAGGAAAAACAGGTCCTGTTCCCACATGTGTGTCTGGCACAGCAGGACACTCAGCGAGCTGAGGCTGGGCCAAGGTAGAGGAAGGCATGATGAGGATGGAAGGAGGGAGTTGCCCCTGCTGGGAGCCAGGTTTGCACTGAACACTAGAAAAGAAGGGCAAGAAGCTGAAGCGCCAGGTCCCCTGGGGCCAGTGCTCCTTCCTGGTAGCAGGACTTAGTCAGGGGACAGCAAGCGTCTAGACTAACAGGTGCCAGAGCAGGAAGGAGCCCAGTAATCAGAGCAAACATTCTCAATTCCTTGTCCAAGGACTGTCATCACTCCATGACATTCTAACAAGCCGCCCAGAAATAAATAGGAAGTGTTCCTACATTTTCCAGAGGTTGGTATAGGCTGCTGAGTTTTATTTCTTTGGAAGGTCTTACTTTTTGTTTGCTTTTTGAGACTATACTCTTTCCGGAGCTATTGGTGTTAAAGTGATCTTTGTTTACAGAAGGGATGGCGATTGTAAAGGCTATTTTGCTTACTCGGTAAAATAAAACATTGGTCCTCTTTACTGATTACATAGCAAAACCTCCAAATCTGGTACCATTAATGTGGTACCACCAGTATTATCATGGATAAGTATGGAAAGGTGAGATGGAAATGGGAAGTGACTTAAATGAGGTCACATTCATTTTTTATTTTTTTAAAATATATTTTATTGATTTTTTTACAGAGAGGAAGGGAGAGGGATAGAGAGTTAGAAACATCGATGAGAAAGAAGCATCAATCAGCTGCCTCCTGCACACCTCCTACTGGGGATGTGCCCGCAACCAAGGTACATACTCTTGATGGGAATCGAACCTGGGTCCCTTCAGTCTGCGGACTGATGCTCTATCCACTGAGCCAAACCAGTTATGGCTGAGGTCACATTTTATAAAATTCCAGCGAGAAGACTTGAACTCTAGACACCTGATCAAAACCAAACCGAACTGAACCAAACCCAAACAAACAAACAAAACAGAGGTTTGGCTGATGTCAAAATCTCAGCAGGACAGTCTTCCTCACTCCTGCCTGCACCGCCACCACCTCCCCACGCAAAGTCAGACCTTTGCAATGATGGCAGGACCAGGCTTGTTGGCACCTACACCCACCCCTGTCTTCTTGACTCTCCAAGACATAGGGAGACACTCTGTGACCTGCACTGTGGCCTCACTGAAGCAGAACCCATTCTCTCTTGCCTTTACCCAGCCTCTCAGGTCAGAAAGGATAGGTCCCTTCAAGCTGCCTGTCTCCTTCCTGACTTTTAGGAAGCACCAGTATAAGGGAGTTATTCACCTCCTAAGCCCCTACAGCCAGCTCCTTAGCCACCCGGCTTTTCCATGTGCATAACCAGTGGTTTCACTGTCATGATAGGGACAGGGACATCCTGAGATACTTGCTGCCCCAGGGGACTACGGCTTCGCTGTGTTCTACATGACCCCAAGATGTGGAATGAGGTCCCTGAAAGATTGAGTTTCAACAGGGAGCTAGCTGCCTCCAGGATCTCACTCCTGTACTCCTAATGACCACCTTGACAGGAACGACTTGCAGATCTGTCTTTCCAGCCCAGACTCTGCCTTGTGCTTCAGATCCATGGTACATCCAGTTGCCTCCTAAATACCTCCATCTGGGTGTCTCTAAGCACATTGGTCTCAACATGTCCAGAACCAAACTTGCCCTCCCTCTGGCTGCTCATGCCCCATTTCAGAGAACAGCTCCATCACCACCTATCACCTGACCAGCAGATCTGACCAGAAACCTGACACCACCTCTGACAACAGCCCACCGTTTACCATGTCCCATCAATGCATCACCTGGATGTGTAATGTATATTACACATCATGTATGAGATTTTAGGAAGCCTCCGGTCTGGTGTGGTCTGGTCTTCATCAGCTCTTGCCTTGGCTGCCGAAGAGATCTCTTCTCCCATTTCCTCATCTGCAGTCTCTCTAGCTGTAAGCCATCTTCTAGACAGAAGCCAAAGGATAATTTTAAAAGGCAAATGTAAGAGAATTTCTCATTTTTAGGAAATATACACAGAGGTATTTATGGACAAAGAGAATCACTTCTGCAATTTACTCTCAAAATGTTTGGTAAAATAAGGCAAAAAAAACCACCACCAGATAGATAAATAGATACAAATATATAGATATATATGTGCATACATATCTATAATAACAAAAGTGTAATATGTTAATTAGACCAGACATCCTTCCAGATGACCTTCTGGCCAAAGCCAGGGCTGCAGCTGCAAAGGCCTACCATATTTTCTGGCATATAAAATGACCCCCAACTTTTGAGAAGGTTTTCCTGGATTAAAAAGTCATCTTATACACCAGAAAATATGCTACTCTTGCACAAATTTCATGCATCGGGCCTCTAGTATGTACATACATATGTTACAAGCTTTATATATATGTACATAGGTAGATACATATATCTATACATTTATATCTGCCTATCTATGTTTTATTTTCTTTTTCCTAAACATATATATTTACCTATGTGTCTATATATTTAAGTAGAGACAGAGAGAGAGAGAGAGAGAAGGAGAGAGAGAGAGAGAGAGAGAGAGAGAGAGAGAGAGAGAGAGAGAAAGAGAGAGAGAGAGAGGGAGAGGGAGAGAGAGAGAGAGAGATATCTGGGTGATTCTGTGTAAAGGATATCCAGGAATTCTTTATACTGTTTTTGACACTTTTCTATAAGACTGAAATTATGTCAAAATAAACAATTTTTAAATAAACACATTTTAAATGTAAACAAGCTCATGCTATTCTCTTACATAGAATTCCTTATAGATCCTTTATTCCTGCTCCTGACAGGACAGTCTAAGTTCTGATGTAATGGCCCCACCTACCTCCCAACTTGATCTCACCACTCCCTGACTCCTGCTCCTGCCCATCAATAAGGACCTGTTTGCAGTTCCTGGCAGACAACTGCTGTTTGTCATTGCGAAGTATGCTCACATGGTCTTTCTGACAGGAATTCATGACACCCACCTGTCCTTTTCTGGCTAGTGGGTAAGAAAGAGGAACAAGTCAAACTCAGAATAGTGGATGGAGGTAGATGAGCTTCCTGTTTCTTCAAAAGCCTTTCTGTCTAGATGGTTATGGTTGGTTCCCATCTCCCTGAAATAGAGACACAAGGGTTTCCGAGGAACAGCCTATGCCCTAAGTGGGTTACAGACCGATGCAGAGAACTTGAGGGTTGTCTTTGGCGAGACCAATCCCTCAGTAGGACCCCAGGACCTTTGGTTTTATTTCTTGTCCCTCAGGGAGAGGACAGTTGTCATCTATCCTGGCCCTACTTTGATTCTCTTAAAGGAGACAACTAAACCTTTAGTGATTCCCCCTCTAAGCTACATCAGACAAATTTAAGCTGGAGACCAGAGGCATCTGTGTGCTCAGACCTGTTTGCTGGGGTAGGAGCAGAGGAAAGAGGCAGACAAGATGCACTTTTCTCTTCCTAGAAGGATTTTTAAAAGTATTTATGAGACATCTCATTCCCCAACCAAGAGGACATACTGCTAAGCTTCAGTGACCGGGGAGGAAGGAAGGACACCCGCTGGCCTGGGAAATTCAGTTCGATGGGGTGCAACATCTGCTTGTACCTTCTCTGGCCTGGGAGGGATGATTAAGCTGGAGACCTCAGTTTCCAAAGTAGCATCAGGGGGACCAAAGATCCTCTTGAAGATTTAGATTTTGTGAACATGGAAGGGAAGATCTGATAAGTGATTACAAACAATCTGGGTCCTCCAAATGGAGAATTCTTTATCTTTCTATAAGGTTCAGAATCTGGGAAATGGGCGAGTGAAAAAAATGTAAAACTAAATTAAAGAAAACAAAAATGCTAAGTTGGTCTTCATAGTAAAGAACAGAGCCCTAGAAGAGAGAGGAAGAGAAATGCATGTGCAGACACACACACTGCCTGCCTGGGTGTTGGTAGACTTTATATGCAATGAGGAAGGAAGGAGAGGTTTTTTGTTTTGTTTTGTTTGGGCTTGTTGTTTGTTTTGGGATTTTTTGGGGTGGTGCAATTTGTGATATCTAATCCATCTCTCTAACTATATTTAGATATGATGGTAAGACATGTGATTCTAAGAAATTTTACTCTGAGTGTTAATGGAAAGTTCCCTTGATATTTTTATAGTGATCTTAAGTATAAAATATGAAATTGCTTTTTGTGGTACTTCTTTGAATGTGACAGCTCTCTTAAACCAGGCCACAAAAGTGTCCAATTATAGACAGGTTTCAAAAAGATTGTATTCCAAATGCAATGGAGAGTATGCCCAAGTAGATCTAATCTATTTTAGCCATAAATATATAGAAATCTATAACATATGGCTGTTTATCTATGTAAAATGTATCCTTACTATGATAAAATATGAGATCATTCCTTGGTTCTTAATAAATCCAAGGAGAAATGCATTGAATAAACAGTTTTAAATATAATTCCATTTTAGGTACAAAGAACCAGCCAGAAGGGCTGAGTCCTTGTCTCCCACCGTTTATGGGCATGAGGCAAGGTGATGCCCTAGAACATGGAAGGCAACATCCCAAGTGTGGGTTTTAGAGCCTCAGATCCATGACCTCTGGCTCTCAGCAGAGAGGCTGGTCCTGAGTAGATAGAAGCAATGGAGGACCCCATCCCTGTCTCCTCCTTTTACACACACACACACACACACACACACACACACACACACACACACTTCAACTGGGATAATACCAGCAAGTGGGTGTGTGGAACTCAGACAAACAAATATCATGTTTGCTTTAGGGTGGTGAGATCATACTTTGTGCCTGGAATTCTTAGTTATGCCAAGATTCCATGAGGGTGGATCTCTCTGTATATTCTATGCTACACACACACACACACACACACACACACACACACACACACACACACGTAAGAGATGCAGTGCCCTTTCTTAGGCTCTGAGGGAAGTATACATAAACAAAATGAATCCCCAGGTGGTTGCTGAGAACAGGGTTGGGTACCATCCAGAATGGAAGCAGGGTAAAATGATGCTGCCCTCAAGTTGCTTAGAGTATAGCTGGAGAAAATAAAAGTGAACAAAAGGGGAGCTCAATTTTTGTGTAAATGTAGAATCATAGTTTCCTGCTGGTGATGGAAAACTTGGAGGGGGGAAGGGGAGTTGTTCAGAATGTGTTCCAGGTGGGGAAGGAGGCAAGTGGTGGACGTGGAGGCCAAGGGACATGATAGAAGAACCTCAGAGATGGTGGAGCCCAGAGCTGGAGAGGAAAAGAGTAAATGAAAGTGCTGTCTAGCATGGAAGTCAAAGCCAACTTAAGAAACAAATTAGTTCTCTTGGAAATGAAGTTTAGACAATTTCAGAGGGACAGCTGAAGATGTAGTGAGATGTCAGCTATCTCCATTTTAAAAGAGTATCTTCTTATATTTTGAGTGTCCCATATGAAGTAGGAAAGAAAAAAATAGCCTTGAAGTATAAAATTTTAATGCATCTTCTTCATTAAGTCTTCTCACTCCAAGAAGTACGTCTTCTCTGCCCAAAGAAAGACACTCTGTCTCACTTCCATAGCTTTTCTTACATCCGCTAGGATATGTACAATGTACTTCTGGCTCTTGAGATATTTGGAAATACAATTTAACCTCAATAGAGTTAAACCCTGAGGACAGAGCCACAATTGTCCTCCCTAAAGATTAGCACAGAGCGAGACACATAACAAGATCCCAGTAAGTGTTCCAGGAATTGAGATTGTGCTGTGCCATAGATGAGACCAGTGGCTGAGGGAGTTTTAGTTTTAGGAGCGATTGAATAGCAGTCTTAAGGAACAAAACAATCAAATACCAGTTTTCCAAGGTTGCCTACTAGCAAATTCAAATAAGTGTGGTGCTAAACCCAATAAATACTTGGTGAATGAATGGTCCTAACAGAATGTTATGGGAGATACTTATAGTAGGCGACAAATTCTTCACCCTCTATCCAAAAAGAGATGTGTGTGCACCTGCGTACATATACACACACATACACATAAACAGAAGACACAAAACAACTCCCCACACGCATACTTATAGACTTACGTATGTGAAGATCTTTGTGTTCATAGATATGTCTGCTTCTCTTCAGGGAAGGGCATAAATAGAATGGTATCTTCATGATGCAAGTCCCGGATTTAACTCTCTGGGCTCCTCCTTTTGTTGTGAAGCTTCTTAGGAACTTGTCCTCACAGCCCATGCATCTATGCAGGGTTGTGGTCTTTGCAAAGGTGTGGTCTATGCTGGGGTGTGGTCTTGGGTGCCAATAGCATAGAGAAGCTGTTTGCATGGTAAGACCACCTAAAGACTGTAAGAAAGAATGGTGTAAAGACAGAAAACTCACTCAGGCAGCCCTTAAGATTATACCCATTCAACATTTAGTGATCACCTATTATGTTCCAGGCATTGAACCAGACACCGAGGGTTCAGAGATCAATAGAAATACTTTCTGCTATGTAAGTCCTCAGAATCTAGAGCAATGATTTTAATATATGTAGTTAGTGCTTTGGTAGAGTTATGTAGAGACTGTTGTTGCAGGTTGATGAGAACATAAACCAGCAAGGGGGGGGGGCATTACTGAAGGCTTCCTGGAGGAGATAAACTCTGCTCAGTATTGTGTCCGCAATGCACTCATGGCAAGCTGAGGTCAAGGGGACACCCTTCCTTTTATCCTAGAGGTTTCCTATTGGGAGAGAATTTTACCTGTTGCTCTGGTTCAGAGAAGTCCTCCTTCCTACCTACCTAACGAAGCATTTTATCATGCCACCATCATTTTAACAAAAGTCCAAAAGAGCCTAAGGATCCGGCATCTGGAGAGGAAGTCCAGAAATTAGTCTAAGGCACTGACTAATTTCTAGATTCATGAGGGCCTGTTCCTGCTGTATCTCAAAGGTCTTTGTGAGACCCAATCAGTGGGAAAGGGCAGGAATTGCCTGGAACACCCCATACATGGAAATAATCAGTGTGTCTGCAGCAACAAATACTCATTGAGTCTCTTCCATGCACTGGCCGCTTTCTGGGCATAGAGCAAACAAGGAACAGTAAGGCCCACACAGGCTCATACAGCACGGGGAGGAAGAGAGACAATATGCACATGTACAACTAACAAATAAATGAATAACACAACGTCAGTTAAGTCATGAGGGCTATGAATAAAACTATAACAGATAATTTTTAACTGGCCTGGTTAGAGAAGGCCTCCCTGAAGCAGAGACATGGAATCTGGGGCTGGATGATGGCAAGGTGGTCATGCAAAGGTCTGTGGATAGAGGCAGAGCAAGAACCATGTGCAAGGACTCTGAGACAGGGCTGCCCTTGCTGTGTTTAGGGAGCATCTATGACTAGAGCAGGTGAGCTCAGGGAGTGAGGCAGAGACTGGGTTCCATGGGGTGCAGGCTGCGGAAGGTCTGAGCTGGTAGTGACTTGATCTGAGTTTTACCCGAGAAAGGTCACTCTGCCTCCTCTCAGAAGGTGGGCTGAGCCAAGGCACCAGTGGAGGTTCCTATCCCCTTCCTTATTTTGGATCCTTGTCAGAACCTGAAAGCATATTTTCAATCTAAATTTTTCTTTCAAATTTAGTGAGGTAGCAGTGGTACACTTGCCAATGCCAGGTGGAAGGATCTTTGCAGTATATTATATGTCACTGCTGTTCTAAAAAAGTGCCTTAGCCTTAAAAGTAAGCTCTTTGTTCACCTGAGCACACATGACCTTCTTGGATGGCACACTCCCATTTGGGGTCCAGAGAAGGTCCCTGTACCAAGTGGTCTTTTACTGAAGGAATCTTCTCCTCTCTCTTTGTCCCAGGCAGAAGTACCATCTCAGACTAGGCCAGCTGGACTGAATAATCTGCATGCCTCCCTTTTTTCCCTGCCTGCCCTGGGGAACCCTGGTTGTTCAGTATGAATCACATGGGGCTGGTGGGTTCTGTCTTTTCACATGGGTTGAAAAAAATCTCACTTATTTCATTTTTAGCCACCTCATACCTGGAGCAATGGGTTTATGGAAGAACATGGTGGGAAGAACACAGAAGATGGTATCAAGGCCAACTGTATTTCCATTTTATCGCTCCCCTTCCCACACTCCAGCCAAACTGAGTCACTCCCTCCATTCACACCCACACCATTTCCTCATCTATTCCTTCATCCAGGTTGTTCCCACTGGAACCCTGGTCCATATTCTTTAGGTATTCATCCCTTGGACCTCACCTTTCAAAGCCTAGACCATATGTCTCCAAGAAGGCACTCTAAGAGTCCTTGACCCTCCTGTGAGATTTCCCATCTCGGAGTCTCCACAGCCCTTATAGGAGCATAGGTTCTGGATTCAGACATATCTGGGTTCAATCCAGCTGAATGACCTTGGGAACATGACCTGTCCTCTCTTAATCTCAGTCTGCTTGTGTCTAAGGTAAGGAGGATAACTGCACTTACATCATAGTGTTGTTGAGCCCGGAAGATGAGATCATGCATGCAAAGCCTTCAACACTGTGACTGACGTATGGCCAACACTCAATAAATGGGGATGGTTATTGTTAGTAGAGTCACATGTGCATTGTCTCATATCTCTGCACACTACCCTACTCATCACCATTCTTTGGCAGTGTCTCATATGGAACCTGGACACCCAAGCTCTGCTTTTTCCGACTTCCTTGGATGGAGCCCATCTCTTCCAGTCTTGCACTTCCGAATCATGACACTAGAGAGCAGCAAGAGAGCACAGACACTTTGGAAGACTGGCTGGCCATCTTGGATGCTCTTTCTCTTGGCTAGCCTGTAGAGTTGGTAAGACACCCGCTGTAGATTCCTCTTGCTTGAATTGTATTCTCATTCCTTTGTGCTGGGCAAATTTCAAAAAGCACACAAGCCAAAAGCTAATCATTGTAGTCCTTTTGAGAAGGCTTCCTCACTCCTCAGCAGTTTGCTTTAGCTAATCAAAATCAGCCAGGGTACTGATTATATACTCTATATTATGTTCCATGTTTTTAGGATTGAATGGGTTTAAAAAATGCAAAATACTTTGAACAATGCCTGGCATGTAAGAAATAATTCAAGCCTATTTTAATGGGCCAATTAGGGCAATGAATAAAAAGCAGCAACAAAAATAAAGGGGGCTTCTGAAATCCCAAAGGGGCTATGTGAATCATTCCTTTCATTTGCTGAGCCCTTTCTGTAAGCTAGAACCCATGCCAAGTACTTTGCAAATATTATATCATAACCAAACCAATATTAAGAGAAAAGTCAGTCTATCTGTCTGCCTTTTAACCATTGATATGGACTACATGTTTATATTTTCCCTTCCCCAGCCCCCAGATTTCTATGCTGAGATCCTAATACCCAATGTGAGAAGGTTGGACCTTTGAGTGATTAGGTTATGAGGGTGGAGCGCTCATGAATGGGATTAGTGTCCTTATGTAGGAGATATCCCTTCTCTCTTCTTCCATGTGAGGACACAACAAGAACAGTGGTGTGTGAACAGGAATAGGCTCTTTCCAGACAACAAGTCTGCCAGCACCTGATCTTGGACTTTCCAGCCTCCAGAACTGTGAGAAATAAATGCTTAAGCCACTCCATCTATGGTATTTTAGTCATAATAGCCTGACTAATTTCAGAAAACCATGAAGAAAGAGATCAGAGAGATTATGCAACTTGCCCAAGGTCAGCCAGAATGTAAGTAGCGGAGTTGGGTTCAGTGCCACCTGTGTCAACTGTAGCATGCATCCTTTTAGCCTCCACAATGGCACCTCACCTGGTCAGGCCATTTTATTTGTTTATTGTTATTATTGTTGTTGTTGCTGCTGAGTCCCCTTTTGGAACTTGGAAAAAATAATGGCCCACATTAAATGAGGTAGAGATGCAGAACTTTAGCAGAGTGCTAATAATAGAATAGAGTTTGAGAAGTGGGTTTACTTGAATGAAGCTCTTTTATATTCACTAAGCCCATCAACTGAATCTGTTCTTCTGAAAGCCCAGAAGACTGTCCTTTCACTAAAGTTATAAGGAGTGTCCTGGTGAAGGGGAAGCAGCATTATTGAGAAGCCAAATAGTGGCTGTCCCCTGTAGCCTGGGCTGAGGTAGGACATGTTTATTGAACTGTGCACCCTACTGACACTACCTCAGCCAGGTGCTCAAGATGATAAATGTCAGTAGGATGTACTCTTTATATAATGTTTTGAAATGGTACTTGAGCTCTGTATTCTTCCTCCTAAAACCCCATAACTCAAGTCTAAACATTAGAAAAACATCAGACACACCCAATTTAGGAATAGTCTAAAAAATACTGACCAGGTCCCCTCAGAACTGTCGAGGTCGTCAAAAACAAGGAGAAACCATCAGGGTCAAGAGGAGCCTAGGGAGGTAAGACAACTACAGTGTAATTGATGGAATCCTGGAACAGAAAGAGGCATTAGGTAAAAACCAACCAAGGGAATCAGAATAAACCACATACTTTTTAAATTTATTTTTTAAATATATTTTTATTGATTTCAGAGAGGAAGGGAGAGGGAGAGAGAGATAGAAACATCAACGATGGGAGAGAATCATTGATTGGCTGCCTCCTGCATGCCCCACACTGGGAACTGAGCCCCAACCTGGGCATATGCCCTGATCAGGAATTGAACCATGACCTCCTGGTTCATAGGTCGATGCTCAACCACCTAGCCACGCTGGCCGGGCAACCATGTATTTAGTTAACAATAAGGTATCAATATTATTTTGTTAATAAAGATAATGAATGTACTAATGCAAGATGTTAATAAGGGAAACTACATGTGGAGTATATGGGAACTCTATACTCTCTCCTTGATTTCTCTGTAAATCGAAAACTGTTATAAAATATAAGGTCTATTAAAAAATCAAAACCTAAGACTTCAAAATAATTTTTCACATATGCCAGGTATTTGTAATCACTTCTCCATCTTCTCCCAAGCCCCTGTCCTCCACCACCCCTCCCCAATTCTACCCAGACTTCCTTTTAACTCTTATCCCATAAGTAATGAGAGGCACTGACAAGTGTTAACCCTAGAGATGCCGCTGGGTCAGAATTTAAGCAGAACACTCTGTCCTCTATGTGATGGGTGGATGGGCAGAAGATAAAGAAAACTAGCTTGAAGGCCTTTGCAAAATCTCTGGCAAGAAATGATTTTCAGTCCAGGCTTGGGAGGTATATGTAGGGAGAGCAAGGACTTGATCATTGGTGGGGAGTAGGGAAGAAGAGAAGAGTGAGGAATGATGATGGTATCTCTGGTTTAGGTGAAAGCACAAGTGGTAATATTGTTCCTCAAGAGAGAATATACCTAAGGAGGAAAGATAGTGAGTCTTGCTGGAGTTGGGTGGGGAGGGGGAGATGCTAAATGCCATTCAGACCTGTTGAGTTTGAGTGCCTATGGAAGTATCAGTGAGGATGTCCCTGACCTATCCTCATGCCTACAGGTAACGAGACAAACTGCCTGAGATGATGTGGTCAAATAGTTAAAGGCTGGTGATCCCCAGGAAAGAGAGAGCTCCACGCCCTGAAATGATTGATGGTGGTAAAGACTACAGAAATGTCAGGGAGAGTAAAGGATACAATGACCATGCATTTGTATTTTTCCAGCTGATTCAGCATTTTGGCTTCCATTATTCCAGCTGGCCCAGCTTTTACTTCCTTTAGTGACACTGTCATACTCCTCATCAAAGACCAGTTCCAGGGGTTTCTCCTCTCCTCACCTTGCCCAATTCTGCTTCTAATACCGTTCTAAAATCTTCTTTAACCAAGTAGGCAGTGCATAAGACTCTTGGAAAACATGAGAACATTCTACAGAGAGAAAACCCAGGAAGGGACCAGAACCCAGAGGGAACTCTACTTCCTGCCCACCGCCTTGGGCTAAAATTGTGCTCCATTTATATAAGGCAGTGCTGGGCTGAGACAGCCAGATCCTCTTCCCCCAACCAGAAAAACTTACACTCCCCCCCTTCAAAACTGGCAAGTGTTGCATTCAGATGCATGATGAAATCATCTTTTATTGGTTTGGTGTTGGTGTGGATTCATTTTTAGAAGCAATTCAAGTATTGGGTGGTTTAGGGAATAGACTTAGAGGAGAGGTCAAGATATCTGTCCTCCTTTGGGAGTTGGCCAAGAAAGTCAGTTGCAACCATTGATCCATACACAGGTTTTTAATATGGTGAGAGGCTGAGAAACAACAACCAAAGAGAATACCGGATCCCAGACTTCCAGGATTTATTCTGTATCATTGTAC
Source organism: Murina feae (assembly GCA_004026665.1). NCBI lineage: Eukaryota > Metazoa > Chordata > Mammalia > Chiroptera > Vespertilionidae > Murina > Murina feae. Next base: position 36,642 of record PVJC01007674.1, on the reverse strand, counting down.
ACACTCACAGATTCTGCTATAATACTGGGGATGGCGTCAGAGTGACTGTAGTAACTGTCCTCAGGCAGAGGTTCTGGCCACCTGAGGTTGGGATGGGGTGAGACTGGAATCATCAGGAGTAAGTGCTGGGCAATAGCTTTCCCCTCCCCCATCCTACTCTCACACAGAGACAAGCAGAGGGACAGGGTCAGGCAGGTTCACAGATGAGGTGGGCCATCCAGACTGGGGACCTGAGGTAAGTGAGGCCACTGGTTCAGCTCTCTCTTCGCTTATGTGCGGTGGCTGAGGGCCTCTGGAATCTGGGGGTGATTACTTATGCTTGAGAGGCCACTGCACCTCCTGCTTCTGCTGTTGCTCTTCTGCAGGAGGCAAGACTTCTCCCTTCAGTGGCTGGGCTGGGTGGGTCTCTTGGGCCTGGCCAGGAGCTGGGACGCATGCAGGTTGCTTGAGCTGCCCGTCCCACTGCTCTGCTGGCTCTGGCTGCTTCTCTTGCTGCCCTGGGTGCTCCAGCAGCTGTTCTCCTTTCTTCTCCAGTTGCTCATCTCTCTTTGCTAGCTCCCCATCCAGTTGCTGGTCTTGGAGCTTCTTCTCCTGTCCCAGCTGCTCCTTTAGCTGTTCCTCCCTTTGTGCTTTAGTTTCCTCCAGCTGCTGCTCCAAGTTTTCTGCTTCCTGGTCCTCACACTGTTCCTCTTGCTGCTGCTGCCCTTTCTGCTCCTGCTGCTCCTCCTGCTGCTGCTGTTCCAGATGCTCTTCAAGGTGCAGTTCCTGCTCCTGTGTCTCTTGCTGCTGTTGCTGCTGTTCCAGAGGCTGTTCCTGCTGCTGTAGCTTCTGGGGCTGGGGCTCACAGTCTTGCTTCAGCACCCCCTTCACAGGAGTTGTGTGTTTCTCTCCTTGCTCCAAAGGGACCTCCCTTGGGAGCTCAGAGGGCACTTCCTGGCATGGGACAGGCAGTGGAGTTGGCTGCTTCACCTGCTCCTGCTGGATATCAGCGGGAGGAGGAACAGGCTTGAGGGGCTCCTGGCTAAGGGCTGGGGGCAGGGTCACTGGCAGAGTGTGTTGCTGCTGGGACATCTTAGAAGCTGCTTCAGGTCAACCTGAAAAACAGAAGGGGTCAGAGGGGTGGCTCAGAGAGGAAGTAGAGGAATTCCCAAGCCATCAATACCTGGTTCCTCAGCAGCCCCTCTCGTCCCCAGGGCCAGGCCTCTCCCACCACTGCAGCTGTCATTCCCCAGAAGCAGCAGAAGGAGGGTAGTGATGGGAAGAGGCAGGGAGAGACCTTCCTGGGAGCTTCCTTTCCTGCAAGAGTTCTGTCTCCAGAGCTGCTCCGCAAGGATAGGCTGGGCGCCACCGTGCCTCTTGATGGTGACTTATCCTTGCCTCTCCTCATTTCTGACCTCCAAGGAGGAAAGAGTTTGGGGTCAGAGCAGAAAGAGGTAAGGTCCTAGGAAAGTCCTGGAAGCCATTAGCCCATGATGGAGAGGAGGTGAGAGGTCATGGCGTGAGCCCTTGATTGGAGTCTCACTGAAACACTGTGTGCTCCTGGGCCAGGCACTTAGTCCCCAGCTATCTCCTCTTTAAAATAAGTGGGTTGGCCTATTAACTGCAGAGCTACTTTCGTCACGAGCGAGCTCCAAGCTTCCCCTGCAGCCCCATTGCTCAGGTGAGGAGTGGCGAGAGGGGCAGCAACGTTGCTGAGAACGGAGCTGGCTCTTCCAAATCTCCACTTTTACCAGTAAGTTCGGTTTTCCTGCCTCTGCTCTGCCTGGGTTTCTACAGATAGAAAGTTTTCTCCATGCTGAAGTTTCCCCTTTTGCCACAGAGCCAAGAGTTACAAGCATTTCCCTGAAGCCTCTGCCCCCATAAGAAAGGCAAAATTGTGGTCAACCTAAATGAAAGAATTTGAGGAAAAAATTTGGCCATATTCGCGCTGCATCTTCATCTCATTGCCCCCTCCCTCTCTCTCACTCTTACTCTTTCTCACACACACCACACGCACACATTCCAAAACATGGCCCCAAAGAAAGAAGCGACAGGAGGAGATTGTCACCTTTTCTGTTTCCATTCCATGGCACCTATCCCTCAGCACAGTGACTGGAGCCCTTCTAGAAGCACAGGTACTGCAGCTGAATCCAGTCCATGAGGATGCCTGCACTCACCTAGCATTCCCTCCAGCCATGCTCTGCCCGCTGGAGGCCCCCAGTTCCAACCCTGGTTCCGTTGGCTCACACTTACCAGGCCCACAGGAAGGATGGCTGGACAGGCTTCTAGTGGAATGCTGAGCTGAGCAGGGGCCAGGGCACCCTTTATACTGGTCCCAGAGTGGCCCCCAAACTGGCCGTCTTCCCAGGTTGAAGGAGATGGACTGGTTCCACCACTTCCTCCAGCCCCTCCCTGACACATCACAGGCACCTGAAGTAAAAAACCCCTCAGGGCCCCTTTTCACAGACAGACATAGCTCCTGCCTGACCAGAGGGCTCTGGGGGCTCAAGCACTCCTGCCTCACTCATGACCTGGGCACAGGGAGGTGAGGGAGGCAACTCAGGAACCAAGTCCCCTTTTCCTATTGTTTTGTGACCTTAGCCAAGCATCTCTGAGTCTCAGTCTCTCCACCTACAGACTAGATTTTTCCCCATTACTAGGAAGAGATTCATTTCCAAGGGCAAGAAATAGAAAATTATATTTCTTTCTGGAATGTCCACATAGGTTATGTGGTATAAAGGTGGGAAAATCACTTCTCATGAAGAGATGGGATTCGTGGGGGTTCTCTTGGCCATTATCCCACAGCCATGTATTCTCAGGACCTATCTATAACTCTATGCTGTCAGGAAATAAACCCTGTTTTGGGGGCAGAGGACTTTAGGCCCAATAGGGACAAATGGAAGGCTCATAGGAGTCTCCCACTATGTGTCTTGGACTGCCCATGCCTAATATCCAAGACTGTAGTTCAGAAGCTCCCAAGAATAAAAACTCATGGAAATTCCAAAAGATGGGCCACTCCAGGCAAGAAAACAGGCATTCAACATATAATATATAAAATAAGGATTGCTTTTTATGATGCTAAAACAACCACTTTCTAGACTTCTTCGAAAAATGCATAAGGGTATGAAGATAAAACCAAATCATCCATTGCTTTTCCCAAACCATTCCTTAAAAAGAGCTTAAGTAATGTTTCAGTGTGGGTACTGCAACTTGTCCCCCCCCCCAATATTGGTGGTGACTCAGCATATCCGAAATAAAGTCCAAACTTATTGCTGTGGTGTTAGAGACCCTTCTGAGGGCCCTCATTCCCAAGATGAGCCCAGTACTCCCTTCTCGGGACTTGCTTCTCCCAGGCCCCTGACTCTCTGTGTCTCAGCATCAGCGGGAAGGTTGGGGCTGCCAGAAGCCTTCCCTGAAAACCCATCTACAGGGTGATCTTCCGGTTCACTTCACTTCACTAAGAACAATTGTGGCCCTTCATTTGCATTTGGTCACTTGTCTATTTCCTATCTCTCCCACTGGAAATAAGCTTTATGAGGCAGGGGTTGCTTAGCCCGCAGTGTGTTCCGCCATGTCCCCAGTACCCATCGTAAGCACCACATGGATTCAGTGCTCTACAAATGTTAAGTGAAGGAAGGAATGAACAGTGAATCTCACCACCTGGACATAACTACTCAACGAATATAGAGTGATGTGTGTGTGTGCGTGTGCGCGTGAAAAACAGTTGTGACATGCTTTTTAATAATTGGTATGTAGCTTATTTTATGGACATTATTTAAACTCTCTTCTTTACAAACAAAAGTAGAACTGTTAGAACAATATGAAGACAAATACTCATTTCTGGGGCTCATTTTGAGAAGTGTCCTGATTCCTCATGGATTTCCCAAAAGGCACCTTTCTTCCAGCCCCAAATAGATCAATTTACAATGCTAACTCAGCCATGCTCTGGGGGACTCCGTCTTGAAAGGGATGGAGGGACTCCTGCCTCCGAAAGACTACCCTCTCCTCCTTCCTTTTCTGTTCCCTGTGCCCACCTGGGACCTCACTCTGCCTTCTCCATAGTGCAGTTTTCTGGGGCTGGGGAGTCTCCCTCTTTCTCTCCCCCCAATCATGGAGACCTACCCAAGCATCCTCACATGGGCACCTGTGGCCTTGAACTCTGCTGCTGACCTCACATGGCAGGAATCTGCCTCTCCCCAGCTCATGACAGTGAGTCCCAGGGCAGCAGACCCTGCTCCAGGAAGTCACACCGGTCTTGTGGGTTTCTAGGGGTTGTATCTGCCAGATCTGCCCCCCGCCCTCTGATTCACAACATAATGAGAGCTTTTGAGGGAGACTATGTGTGAGAGCCTTCAGTCACTGGGACAAATTAGGGTGTGGGAAGGAGGGAGGAGCATGAAGCTGAGATATGTGTGAGTTGGACAGGAGATGGAAGAGCCCCAGCATTTTAAGGGCTCAGAGGCCTCATGCTCTGCTCTCTGGTTACCCCATTTGGGGGCCAGACATGCATGTATATCAGGGAGATTCCCTCTGTGTCTGTGTGAATGACCTCATAGGTCCACATGATGAGTGAGGGTAACTGTCCAGTCCCTGTCCAATGTAACGAGGATGAGATCACATCCCATGACACCTACAGAGGCCTTGATCCCAGCTCTGCCCCAGCCAAAAGAGGTCCTGGCTCTTTCTCTTGCAGAGGTAAAAACTAGCAGGTATCTCTTTCTCTTGGAGCGAGGCAGCTATGTGAACTGTTGTTTAGCTGTGGGAGGGCTGCATTCACTGCCCTGGCAGGTGGAGGGAGCTTTGGGAACAGCTTTTAGTTGGCAATGTGAGATGACAGCAGGTGGCCCTGGGAATGTGACTTGGGCCAGGAGGTCTTGCGTGCCCTCCCATCTTGAGGAGCCATGCCTAGGCTATTTCTGGGTGAGTCAGTGGCCCCATACTCTGTGGCTGCCAACCTCAGATCCCTCCCCATAGGCCTCCTCCTCTGCCCAGGGCACTGTCAGCTATGCCATCTCAATCTGCACCTGCACTAGTCACCTCCCCATGGGCCCAGAATCCTCACCATCCTCCTCCATTGCTTCCTGAACCTGACCTTTGCTCCATATGGCCTTTTGTGCTCATATGCTGCTCCGGAGGGAGCAAGACAAGGGAGGGAGATGGGACCACGAAAGGGACCAAAGGCTGATTCTTCTTCTGTGGGCATTGGTGCTGGTCTGTCTGGTGTGCCCATTTGGCCTACTTATATCTTCCTCTGGCTTCCTTCTTTCGGCCTGTGGGATGGCTGGTCCTACTTCCGGTCCTAGTGCTGGTTCTTGCTCTGCTCGCTATGGAAGGCCAGTCCCAGTCCTGTTCTTGGTGCAGTAAGATGAGCAAAGCAAGCACAGCTCCCCCGGTGGGAAGAGGAGATGTCCTCTCCAGTTGGTAGAATCCCTCTCCTGGGGCTCACGGTTTGGGAAATCACATTCTTTGTAGATGACTCTTTGCAACAGAGGCAGTAGCATGTCTGAGCTGGAGGGGCCTTGGAGAATGCATGTGTGACAGGTTGTATCAGGTGACCTCAGCATCTTTCAGCTGTGAGCCAGTTATTTATGTGGTCAGGTCTGGGTTTTTTGGAGGAAGGGTCAGTTTTCCGTAGCTTAGATCCAGCCGAAATGCTCTTGGGATGACCCTCACTGGTCCGGGGAAAGGGAGCTCTCCTTCCAGGCTGGTGCTGGCGTTGAAGTTTATTTTCTCCTTAAGTTTATTTTCTCCTTATCCCATCTTGAGGAGTGTTACTGTTCTGAAAGTGGTTGCAGAGGCCATGTAGATGCATATAGAGTCATGTGTGTGCATGTGTGTTTATATGCATGTGTGTGTTTGTGTGTACATTTGTGTGTCCATAAGTGTGTGAGTGTATGTGTTTGTGTTGGGGGCGGGGGGCAGGGGGCGCCTGGGCAAATATCTGATCCTAGCGGAGACATTTTTGCCAAGAGCAGGTAGTTGCTCAAATTTCCCTGCCTCCCTGGGGTCCTGCTGAGCCCCCAGAGCAGCCCCAGCTGGGTCCTTTCTGCCTTCATCTGTTCTCCATACAGTGGACTATTTGCCAGGAAGCTGTCCCAATGCTCCAAGCTCCAGATGGGTTGGTCTGGTCCAGAGTATAAAGTCTGTTTCTTCCTCCCTAAACCATGACTCCCATTGACTACCTTCATCAAGTCCAACTCAGGGCAAGTGCTGGCTGCCGGGGCTCCTAGGGCCAGTGTACTGGCGAGGGCCTTGGTCTACCACTTCCTCTCTAGTCTGCGGGAGATACAACCCCTGCCCCTGCTCTCAGGAAATGTCCATTGAATGGAGAGACAGACACAGAATGGAGGGATGGATGTAATTCATGCCATGCACCTAACGGGCCTGTGCATAGACGCAGGTGTGAGCAGACCAGGGTTACACGATTCTCCCTGGGGAGAATGCAAAGGAAACAACCTTCAAAGCCTGCTGTTTACCAGACATGATGCTACACAGGCCTCATCCACGATGCCATTTAATCCTCCGCCGTAACAGATGAGGAGCCGAGGCTGAGAGCAGTGCAATGACTGGGCAATGGTCCCACCGTTGGATGAAGCATGTCTCTGCTCCCAGGCCAACCTCTCTGCCTCTCTCTAAAGGCAGAGATGCTCATCAAGAGGCACTGGAGCCCTCTGTGTCCCCTGGAAGAACCCAGGGTTGGCACAGGGAAAGACTAAAGAGCTGCAAACCAGAAGACAAGCAATCTAGAAACTACTGGAGTGGCTGGAACGTTCTCATCCTGCCACTCAAGTTTTACAAGAAAGCCTGCTTGGAGGGGGATGGAGGGTCGAAAGGGGAGAGAGAGGTCAGAAGGAGAAAGGTGAGCCCAGGGTTCCTGTTACTGGTGAGTCTTGCTTGTTCAGCTAAAGCCTCACCCTTCTCTCTTCCTTGTACTCCAGCCCTCAGCACTTCTCCCAGGAGCCTCAGGCCCCAGTCACCCTAGAGCCACCTCCCTCCCCAGCTAAGGATCCACGTCTGAGAAAGCTGGTGCTGGAGGGGCCTTCCTGGTTATGGAGTTCAGCCCTGGCTTTCTAAAGGATGACATGATCTTGACAGGGGAAGGATCACACAGAGTCAGTGGCAGATCTGGGCCAGGGCCAGGGCCAGGCCTCCCGGGTTCACTTTTTCTCAGCGCCGTGCCTCTGTGCATTCCATTCTGTGTGCTGGAAATACCTTTGGCACCTTCTGCCTGATTTTTTGTGCAACTGCACTGGCAATACAGCGTCGAACGAAACGGGCAAAACCCCCACCTGCCTAAAGCTTCCATTCCGGTGTGTGAGGCAGAGGGCAAGTCAACGCACATCTGGAATCTAACACCTGTCAGGTACACTATGTAGGAAAACTGGGCAGGGAAGGGGTTTGTGGAGTGATGCGGGAGGGGGTGTCCTTTATCTTAGCAGATCAAATCTAAGAACATGTAAGGATTAAGCCACCTGAGCAAATAGGGTTTCTCTCAGGAAGGCTGTTTGAACATTCCAAAATCAATCAATGTAACTCACCATATTAACAGACTACAAAGGGAAACTATATGAATATCTCAGTAGACGCAGAAAAAGTAGTTTTTCAAAATAAAAATCCATTTTCTTGTTAAAATTTTTTAGTAAAGGAAAAAGAGAAGGGACATCTTCAGGTGGCAGAGAAGAAAAAGAGAGGGATAAAGGCACCCAGAGTGGAAAGGAAAAAGTAAAACTCTCAGGTGACCTAATTATATATGTAGAAAATACTATGCACTTTATGTGAAGCTATTAAAATTAATAAGCAGTGTTTAAGATTAACATACAAAAATAATTGTATTGTTACATGCTAACAGTGAATAATTAGAAGCTAAAATAAAAATACCATTTATAATATGAAGTATATAAGAAACTAGGAACAATATGACAAAATATGCATAAAACTTGGTCACTAAGGGTTATAAAACTTAAGATAAAGACAACTTAAGTAAATTGAGAAATGTCCCATTTTTATTAATTGACTCAGTATTAAGATGTTCATTCCTTTCCATCTTTTTTTTTTTTTAATCTATAGATTTAATTCAATCCAAGTCAAAATCTCAGCAGGCTTTTTTTTTTTTTTTTTTTTTTTTTTTTTTTTTTTTTTTTTTTTTTTTTTTTTTTTTTTTTTTTTTTTTTTTTTTTTTTTTTTTTTTTTTTTTTAGAAATCAAGTTCATTCTAAAATTCACATGGAATTGCAAAGGACCTAAAATAGCTGAAGCAAATTTGAAAACATACAAAATTATAGGACTTAATATTATCTGACTTTAGGATTTATATAAAGCTACAGTTAACAAAACAATATGTCAAGGTAAACAAATAGGTTAAGGAATGAAATAGGAATTAAAAGATACGTGTAAACAAGTATAGTCAGTTGATTTTGGACAAAGATGTAAGGGTGATTAATTCAGTAGAGAAAGGATAATTTGGAAATATTGGCTATTCATAAGCTACCCTCCATACTCCCCCCCCCCAAAAAAAACTTTTGTTTATACCTTTCACTGTATAAAAATTAACTTCTTGAAGAAAATCATTATCTCCTAGGATTAGGCAAAGACTTCTTAGACATGAATCCAAACACAAGATCCATAAATTTTTAAAAATGATTTTAAAGGTACCTCCTGCTTTTTAAAAGGGGCATAACCCAAACTTTCAGAAAGCAGGGAATACTCTTCACTTTATGATATATTGGCTTGTGAAAGGTTTCATAGGAATGCTCTATTTTCAGATAGTGGTGAGAACTCATAATTGAATTTTATTAAAATTAAGATCTACTCTTTGAAAGAAACTTTCAAACAATGAAAAGACAAGCCACAGACTGGAGAAAATATATGCAAATAACTTATCTGATAAAATACTTGTATTTTACAGCTCAATAAAATGATGCTCAATATCAACAGCCATTAAGGAAATGGAAAGTGATAACACTATGTATTGATTAGCACACCTAAAAATTCGCATGCACTTCCGTGGGAATGGAAAGTGGCACAACCATTTTAGAAAACAGTGGGCAGTTGTTTAAAAAGTAAAATGTACACCTACTATGTATCACCATCATTCTACTCTTAGGTCTTTACCCAAGAGAAATGAAAGCATGTGTCCATCAAAAGACTTGTCACGGATATTCCTGGCAACTTCATTTGTAATAGCCTAAACGTGGAACCAGCCCAAAGGCCCATCAATAGAATAATGGATTAAAAAAACGTGCTCTATTCCTACAATGAGGGCATTTACTACTGGGGGGGGGGGAATGAACGATTTAGATACATGCAACAACTTGTTTGAATCTCAAAGTAGTTTTGCTGAGTGAAGAAATCAGTCATAAAAGAATGCACAATGGATGATTCCGCTTATAAAATTCTTGAAACTGAAAACTTATAAAGATCAAAGGTAGATGAGTTGTTTTAGGGGATTGGTGGGCAGAAAGAATTGTGTGGAAGAAATACAAAGGGGCATTAGAAAAATTTTAGAGGTGATATGTCAATTATATACCGAAGAAGGAGTAAAAATAGAAGTTTCAGGGTATGGCTATTTCCTTCTACCCACCTGGATTAATGGAGTTGTGCGTGGGGGACAAATTGTTGAAGTGCTGGGGCTTCTTTGGAGGAAAATAGGCACCTCGTGACAGAGGTTTGAGGAGACACATGAATGGTGTATCCACTATGTGTTAGACCCTATGTTAAATTCTTTAAATAAATTATCCCATTTAATTCTCATAAAAATCCTTTGGAGTAAGTACCATTATCTACATTTTACAGATGGGAAAATGGAGTCAGAGGGAGGTGGAACCACCTGCTTTAGGATCAAAGAGTTAGTGCTGGTACCATGAGACTCTGCTGCCTGTGCCAGAAGGAGCTTGATAGAGTCCTTGCCCAGAGCGCCTCCCTGGGACGTGCTTGTTCTGGACTTGACTGACTGCCTGCCCCCTTCGCCCAGGACCAGAGGGGTTCCTGCAGTGCAGGACTTGCATTTGACAACCAGGATAAGTCAGTCACCCTCACTGGCTCAGCAAGGCCCCGCGCTCCTGGCTCCTGGCTCTTAAGGCCTTCGGGACATGCCTAGAACATTTTCTTGGACTTAGACCAGACAGGGGAGATGGTTTCACTGGTTAAGGAGCAAAGGGAGACGCCATTTGTTTTTTGCTTTTATTGCGCTTTGATTTTGGTGCTATCTAATGTCAGGATCACTAGGGAAGATGACTCCAGCCTCTTCTATCTCCAGTTGGGGCCTCCCCAGGGTGGAGGAGCTTTGAAGGGAAATAGGGCTTCTAATCAGGAGTCCATGGTGGTCAATGAGAAACAGCTTTTCTAAATGTAGGTCAAGCCTGACCTTACCAAGGGATGGGCATAGCCATTTGGGACAACCTAGTTTTTTGGCTTCTGTGCCAAGCCATCTGATGTGGCCCCAAGTTTTGGGCTTGGGGGAGCCTGTTGGCTGCTCTCAGTTTGGGACGGTTTAGGCTCAGAATCCTTGTTAAGGCTTGTGCACTCCGGCTTGGGCTCCAAACAGCAGCACCTGGGCTCAATGCAGCAGGGGGGTTTTGGCGGACAGGCGGGTTTTGGCGGGCAGGAGGGGGGTTTTGGCGGGCAGCAGTGGAGTTTTGGCGGGCAGGGGGGCGATTTTGGTGGACAGATGGGTTTTGGTGGACAGGAGGGGGGTTTTGGTGGGCAGGGGGGCGATTTTGATGGGCAGCAAGGGGATTTTGGTGGGCATGGGTTGCATTTTGGTTCACACATCTTCCGGAGTTTTGGATGTCCTAGAATAAAGAGAAGAACATTCTCAGAAGGAACGTTGGCTGCCTGTATTCATCCCCACCCCCCAAAATCTGTCCATCCTCAGAGATGTGACTCAGACCAGGGCTGGCATAGCAGGGCTGGACACCCTCAAGGCCACAGCCAGTTCACAATTCTTGCCTTCTCCTATGTCAGTGTGTTGGGTCCTCACTTAGCTAACGAGGAGCAGTGTGACCTTTAGTGGCCTGAGTATGGCTCCAGTGTCAGGCACTTCATAAACACTATCTCATGAATGACCACAGCATGCCTAAGAGGTGGGCATTATTACCCTCTTCTACACATGAGGATGATCGAAGTTCAGCCTCAACTGCTCATAAGTGTATGCAAGCCAGGCTGTATCCCAGCTCAGAGCATGTGCTTGGTCTGGTCTCAGCTATGGTCCTCAGGAACCCAGGTTCAATGGAAATCTTACATTCGGGGCGCCGGGCCCTTAGTCACACCCCTCCTGAATGCACCATCTCACTCTGTGCCCCTCAGCACATGGGCAGTCACCAGCGGGGAAGGGGTGAGGAGATGACCCCAACAGGATATGGGCACGACTTTGCTCCTGGCAACTCCGGCTAAGGTCAAGGCCTGTCTCTACAAGCCCCAAGGCATGGGGCAGGGCAGCTCTCCTCACCTCCCTGGGCTGTATCTCTTCCTCTCTATATTGTCAGTGTCAGGGAGGCAAGGAGGCAAGAATTGGGCTCTGTAGTTGTTCTCAGACTCAACCATCCAGATCTTTTATAATTTCCTGATTCTTCCAGGAGCAAGAAAAACCAAAACGACTCTTCCTTTGCTTCTTATCAACCCACCTTCCTTCCACCCAGGATATCCAAGTTCCCCCAGCAAGGTCTCTAGGCCCTGCCCTGGTATGTGGCCCCTAGGGCAGCCCCTTAATGGTCTCTGCCCTGTCCCTCCTGAGGCACAGGGATGAAAGCCACTGTGCAGGTCCCAGAGCAGGACAGAGGGTGGGGCTGGGAGAGTCCTCTAGCCTTGGAAGAGGTGTGAAGGGAGGGGAAATGAGCATGCACCCCAGCTAGGGAGGGGCCTGGCCTGTCAGAGCCCTGTCACCGAGTGAAGGATGGGTGTGGGAGTGCAGTGACAGCCGCTGAGGTAGAATTGCCACCACCCGCCAGCTTCCAGCACTCAGCTTTTTAAACTTAGCCAGTGGTTGCCATGGGCTTTCCAGTGCACACACACGCTCATATACCTGTGTATGCATGTGGGCACACAATGATGTGTGTATGTGTGAGTGTGTCCATGCAGAAGCACAAGCTCAAGGAACAACCCGAGGTTTCTGAGAACGGCTGTGTGTCTGGACCAAGTGGAGATGTCTTTGTCCTTGTTCATTAAGCTTTAAAACCAGAGCTTGTCTCAATAGCTCATAAAAGTGCTCATTTCTGATTGGCCTCAGTCCCTCCTGCCAGCGGACCCTTCCAAGTCCTCTGTCCCATCTCTGCCCTGCCAACCTGCCACTCCCGCTCAGCCCTGCTCCACAGTCTCCAACGGAAGCCTGAAAGACACATCTCTCATCTTTCTTTCCTTTTCTGTGTTCTGAGGATGGGAGGACTCCTGGGGACAGGAACTACAAATCCCCTTCACACCACAGCCTCCCTGAGGGTTAGCGGAGTGGGACGGAGACTGGACCTTCCCCTCTCTGCCATAGAAGGTGGCTTTGGGTCACTGAGGCATGCGGGATTCTCAAATTAAGTGGCTCCCAGAAAGCACCTGTCGGGTGACCACCTCTGCTGCAGGCCCAGGGTCTTGGCTGCCTTGGATAATAGGTTGTAGGTGCTTAGCCTCAACTCTGTTCATCTGGGGATGCACCTGAATCAGCTCTCGTGTGCAAGCCGGGTCCCATTAAGCCTGGCTCGGCTGATGCCTCCGTCCCTGGAAACAACTGACAAGCTGTGGCCCTGCCCCAGCCCAGCCTCTGTACACCCAAACCTTCAGAACCCACAGAGCCTCCTCTTGGCATCGCCCTGTGGGAAGGAGCCTCAACCTGTGCTTGGAAAGGCCATCGCCACACTCGTTGCTGTGGCCGGAGGGGCAGACTCCCCTTTGGGGCCCACTCTGCTGTGAATTACTGAACTGCAGCACGGGGAGAGAGAGAAACAGGAGGAAGAGTCGCTTTGAAGGCCCTGCCCTTGGGTCAGCTGCCTCCACACTCCCAAGTCCTGGGCTGTGTGCCTGCAGTCCAAACCGGGTCAGGGGCAGGTTCTCACCTGCGAGGGGAAAGTGACTTCTGAACTAGGGTGTTGGCCTCAATTCACCCGTAACTCCATGCCTGTTATTCAGGAAGTCATTCTGCCATCCAGGAAGAGGTTTCTGCTTCGATTCAAAAACCGGACCCTGAACCAGGACTGCTAAGGGGTGAGAGTAGGGACAAGTCCCACAGCCTTCCCTGCTAGGGCAAGAGACTGCAAAGCCCTGGCTGGGTTTGCAGTCTCTTGCCCTAGAAGGGAAGAGACTCAGTTGGTTGGAGTGTTGTCCTGTACGCCAAAAAGGTTGTGGGTTTGATTCCCGAACAGGGCACATACCTGGGTTTCCAGTTTGATCTCCAGTTGGGGCACATATGGGAGGCAACCAATCAATGTCCTTCCCGCATGGAAGTCTCTCTCTCTCTCTCTCTCTCTCTCTCTCTCTCTCTCTCTCTTCCCCCCACCCCTCTGTGCCCATGGTTTACATTTCACCCCCTGAAGGTCACTACCCCTGAATTGACAGTTCACAGCTCTCTGTCCATCTGGAAGTCCAGCATGTCAGCCTCCATCTTTCATAGTCTGGGCTGGACTGTTTCTACATCCTGGTGACCAGAAGGCACCCAGGCTCCCATCTGTGTTTACTTGGTGACATCTCCTCTGAACATAACTTTTGTGGACAGATCCTGGGAACAGGTCCTGGATGGCGGCTTCGCCATGTCAAAGATGGAGAGGAGGTTAGGGGTCAGCCTTGTGCCCTAGGCATAGAGAGTAAAGGAAAGTTCCCCCAGGTCCATGCCTCCTGAGCCAACACTGTCTCCATTGTCTCACTGCCTTAAGAATGGCAAGGCTGCCCTCATTGTGACACTCCCACCAGCCAGTCTGGTCCCCAGCCTTCCCTATGTGCAAGGCAGGTCCTTCCATGAGGGCCTTGGATGAGTTCCTTCAGGTAGCAGAGTGACTCAGAGCAGGTCCCTGCTAAATTCTGCTCACCTCTGTCTGAATCTGTATGTGAGCTCTTCCCCTGGCCCAGGACCCTCCTTCTCTAGCTCCACCCCCACACCCTCACTAAATATTACTCAACCCTGAAATCTCAGCTTAAACATCACTCCCTTAACACATAGGGTCAGTGCCCCGATACAACTGCTTAGCACCCCGTGTACTTTTCATTATAGTTTTATGATTCCGCTAACTGTCTGGCTTATGCTCCAGTCCGTTCGTTTAATAAGCACAGATGTCCTTGCTACCCTACTTGCCACTGAGCTCAGCATTGAACAGACTGTGACTTTATGGAGGCTTCAATAGTAAGGAATCAATGAATGAATAAATGAACAAGCTATGAAGAGAAGACCCAAATGACAAGTTTTCTCTGGGTTACCTGTCTGGCCACTTCTTTTCGGTCTCTTAATTCATGATTTACAGGCTTGATCTCTCATGAAACAGTCTTCCCTGGACTGGTTCCAGCAGATCTGACCCTCCCTCAGCAGCCTAGTGAGTCCATGACTATCAGAAGCCAAGTGGTTTCTCTCCCCTCCCAGTGCCAAGTTCTGAGGTTCTGAGCTTCTGTGACACGGTCATTCCCCCCAAGATTCTGTGACTATGACTCTGACTGACTCACCCCGCCCCCTGCTGGCTGGACAGCAGGTCTCCTCTTAGTTTCTTGTCCCCTGAAGGGCAAAGGGGGCTCTTTAGTAATCATTCCATCCCCTAAAACATAAACCTAAAGTGTACATTTGTACTGAGTGTCTATTATCTATCAGGCTCAGTCTAAAGTGTGAAGTATTTAAGCTCAATAGGATACAGTTCACATTCTCAAAGCTCTTCTAATTCAATACAGAGACAATAGACAGTGTCAATACTGTGTGATGAAAATGACAGTAGGATAGCACAGGAGACCAAGGGTGCACATGGGATCAGGTTTGGGGTCAGGAATGCTCTCTGGAGGGAGTTGTGTGTCAGCTGAGATTTGGAGGCACTTAGAGATAGACAGTAGGACATGGAGGTGTGTGAGAGAGGGCATTCAAACTCAGAGATGGAAAAGCATGGATTCTGTTGGGGAGAAGCTCAGTGGGGCTGGATCTGGAGACAGGAGAAGAGGTAGAGTAAACTACAAAAGATGGTGGGAGCTGAATTGATGAGGGCGTGAACCCCACGAGAAAGAGTTTGGATTTTATCCTGAAGACAATGGAAGCCACTGAGGGGTTTTAAGCAGGGCAGAAGCAAGGTCTCCTTGGGAAGCAAGGTCTCTGTTTGTTTGTTTTCATTCTGATGTCCCCATCATCTAGCTCAGCACAAACACACACACACGATACCTTTGTACTGGCTGGAGACCTTCCCTAAGACGTCTTCAAGACTCATCTTTCAAGTCTTTGTTTAAACATCACCTTCTAAATGAGGTATTGTAGCCCCATCTTCCCATTTAAAATTACAATCTGGCCCTGACCAGTTTGGCTCAGTGGATAGAGCATCGGCCTGCAGACTCAAGGGTCCCAGGTTCGATTCCGGTCAAGGGCATGTACCTTGGTTGCGGGCACATCCCCAGTAGGGGGTGTGCAGGAGGCAGCTGATGGATGTTTCTAACTCTCTCTATCCCTCTCCCTTCCTCTCTGTAAAAAATCAGTAAAATATATTTTTAAAAATAAAACTACAATCTGCCACTCTTTCTCTGACTCCAACCACCTTTACACAGTTTATTTTCTTCAGCAGCACTTTTCACATACATACAATATATTATACATATAATATATTTGTTATGTTACTGTTAAAGTCTTTCTTCTCTCACTAAAGTCTTCAAAAAGGCAAATCTTGTTTGTTTGTTTTTCTACAGCCATATATTAAGGCCCTAGAATAGTTCCTGGCACACAGGAAATACTAAAACAATATTAGTTGAGTATAAATGATGAGAGTTACTCATTTTTTTTCTGGGGGGCGGGGGGAGAGGAAATCACAGTTTGTCTGCTATACCTGTGGTGTCTCCTTCCTCCTCAGCTCCAATTAGCCTCACCAATAGTGAGAATTCAGGAGGCCCTTTAGGATATAGTAGAAGAATTTCCAAGTAAGTCATGACTGTACATGGCTGTTGTAAAATCTAGCTTAAGGTTCAGCTTTACTGTCCCCTGGTGAAAGATACAGCTTTACTACCCCCTTGTGTTAACGTAGAGAAAAAACCAAAAGTCTCACAAATTTATTTTCTTAGTTACACATCAAAGGGAAATAAATTTGACTAGTAAAATGCCCAATATTTAATAATTTTCAATAGTACTGCAAGTATATACTGATATTAAAAAATAAGATAAATAACATTGATGAGTTTTCCCACCCATTAGAGAATAAACAGAGAGGCAGAAATTAACTAGAAACTCTACATGTGAATTAGTGTCTGGGTTAAAGGTCATGTGCTCCCAGTTCGGTTAAGCTGTCAGTGACCTTCTGACCTTCTCTGGTGAGGTGTGTTATTTTCTTAAATGTATATTTCATGCTAAAAATAAACATATATAAATGTCATTTGGTTACAAGGATACATTATTCACAATATTTGTAAATGTCACTTGCATTGTTTAAAATAGAATACCTATGGCATATAGAGTACCATAGCATGGGAACTCTAATATTCTGTAGAAGCTTTCAAATATTTTAACAACTGCAACCATTTTTTAAGTAAAATATTACATTGGGACCATGGTATATAAAACAGATAAGAGTTTATTCATTTAAGTTTTTTTTTCTCACAGTCAAATTTACATCAATAAATCAAGTAAGAGAAGTTGGGCTATTCTGATGAACACACAAAAATTAACTAGTGGCTGCAGAGGACACTTGCAGTCATTATTAGTTTTAACATCCACTCTTTTTTTAAATTTTATTCTGGTTGCACAGTATTGGGAAAATTGTAATTATTTCTTTGCCCATGGTAACCAGGGCCTCTGCTCAGAGTTGCACAGACAGTGTGATGTACAAACCCTGGGGCACCAGTGAATCCCCACCTATCAGCCAGCATTAACATTGGGGTTTGCTTCTTTGTTGGTTTCAATAGCTCAGCTTTCAATTTCAGCGCACTTTTCCATTAGACTAATCTCAACGTTTGAAAACAGAGTCATAGAGGGTTTGAGAACATCCACAGCAATATCTGAGAACTGTTCACAGTCTTTATTAAATAGTGTAATACCAAAGTGTATGTTGGACAATGTAAATGGTTGTTGTTGAGTAGACAAATGTGTGACATGACATGATGGAATATGATATGATGTAATTAATACCATGTGATGTAATACTTCCCTGGGTTTTGTACTCATGGATCCCTCTGCCTCAAATGCTGTTGCTCTGGATAGCCATGTGGCTCCCTTCTTCTCTTTCTGTAAAGAAGACTTCATCACACAGGCCTCCCTTGACCATCCTGTGTAAGCTAGCACGGCCCCTCAGCAATCTCCGTTCCCCCACCTGCCTTTATTTCATCTCCATACCACTTAGAAGCATTGAATATAGCATACATTTAACTACTACGTAGTTATCATCTGCTTCTCCCAATGGACTTGAAGCTCCATGAGAGAGGAGCCATTTCCTTTTTGTTTATAACTATACCTTCAACTCTTAGATGGATGCATAGCACGTGGTAGGTGCTTAATAAAAATTCATTTAATAAATTAATAGCAAATAAATGTTTTTTTAAAGGTTGAATTTATTTTTAATGTTGTCAAAAGTTTTCATTTCACTGTTTATACCTTATTTGCTGTTTAAACATAGTAACATTGTGATACTGTATAAGCTGAGTCTTTTCAGTTTATCAAACAGATCAGCAAAATTTGGCAACTGATTGAACTATGATATTTTTATGAGATATTAATCAACCTTAATGATATTTATCCACAAAAATGGTTATTTCTTATCACATTTAAATTATCTATGCTTCTGTATTGGCAATGTTTTGTAGTGTAAAAAAATAAATGCTAGTTTCTCTCATTTCATATAAATAACACTGGAAATCTGGTAATTTAAAGCCAATTTTTGTGAATGGTTTTGTCAGACCTTGTGTTACAACATGTTAGCATCTTATTAAATTCATTTATTTTTCATGCAGCTCACAACAATTACTTGAGCATATGTCAGCAATAGTCTCTATACAAAGCACAGTTCCTACAGTTTTTCTTGCCTTTGCTTTTGCAATATAAAAATAACATTTTGCCTATTTATATAATAATGTTTTAAAATCTGATCTCAATATATAGTGTTTTCTACTTTTTTTAAATCCTTATCTGAGAATATTTTCCCATTGATTTTAGAGAGAGGAAGGATGAGAAAAAGTGAGGGAGAGAGAGAGAGAGAGAGAGAGAGAGAGAGAGAGAGAGAGAGAGAGAAACATCGATGCCCCCGACTGGTGGTCGATTCTGTAACCTGGGTATGTGCCCTGACCAGGAATCAAACCTGCCACCCTTCCGTGTATGGGATGACACTCCAACCAACAGAGCCATGCTGGCCAGGGCGAGCTGTTTGCCTGAGTGTGTGTCAATCATCTTTGTATTTACTTGCTTGAACATATAGTAACAAAATAAACAACCTGGAAATATTCTCAACAGCCATACATACTCCTGGTCAGTTTTAGTGTAAGTATCTCATGATCTCAACATTTAGAATAATTCATAAAGTGTGGTTGATGTCACACTGGAATCTTTCTGGACTTCTTTATCAGCAGAGGATCCTAATTGTATTTCTAAATCAGTCATCTCACATCCTTCTCACTGGGTCAACAACACATGACCTTTAGCAAGCAATTCTCCAGTGATGCATGTTTTTCTCTACTGTACAACATGGAAACCCACTTTAAATATAATATAAATGTGTTTTCACTGCCAGATTTAAATTTAAATTAACTTTTTAAATTAACATTTAGCTACTTCAAGACAATGTATACTACATTTTCTAACAAAAATAAATGACATTTTTAATTATCAGGAAGCAGCTGGTTTAGCTGCCTTGTGAAATTTCACTTCATAAATCATGTCAGGGATTTAACCTATTTTTAACCTTTGTAAAGAGTACATCCTGGTGATAAAAACATAATTATCGTATGCTATTTGGGGAGAAATTTGAGTCAAATTTTGGGCACCTGGCATTAATTTTGTATACTGTAGTTAATATGGTAATTGATAGTTGAAAATCACCTAGTACCAGTACTGTGTGAAGAGAATGCACTCAGGCAGGTGGATATGTTCGAGGAGAGTGTTTGTCATGGCTTTTTAAACCGAGATCTGAAAACTACAAGTACCCCTGTGCCATTTCCTTCTTGAGCATACAATTCCCCCTAATTAGAAGGGTTTGGAGGCTAAATTCTGGGACTGGGAAGCAGCATGTCCTTAATAGGCAGGAAAAACCTCAGTGTTAATGGCACCTCAGGAGTGGTGGATGGAATAGCTGTTACTTAGGGAACATCCCCATGTGTCTCCCCTCTGGAGCTTTCCTTTCACATCCCTCTCAAACTGCTCAGACGTGGAGTCTACCTTAGTGGGAGGTCCTATCTGGCTGGCTTATCGTGGGGTCTTCTTGAAGACTCCAGGTTCACGGGGGGTCCTCAGAGCTGAGGATGGGAGAATCAACAAAAACCAAGAAGCTCAAGGTGCCAGGAAAGATAAGCTTTATTTTTGAACACAGATGAGGCTTTGGGAAGCAGAGTCTCCTGTAGCATTCAGGTCTCCTTGACCTAGGAATAGAACCAAGGTCAGGAGGTGTGAAGCTCTCAGCAAAAAAAGAGGGGTCCATCATCTACACATCTAAGCTGCTTAGTTGGGGAGGAGAGAGCAAGGCTGAGAGTGAGGAAAGTTGTCCATTCGATGCTGGTCCTTGTCTGTGGATCTTTGGCTCCTCAAAAGTACCAGGTCAGCTGCAGCCCCCAAGGCCGTGGCAACAACCAGAACAACAACAGTGCGAAGGTTCCCTCACGCAGCAGGTGGAAGGCTGGGGCTGGCCTAGGCAGACGTCTGGAAGCCGGTGAGACACCAGAGAGCAGCAATCTCCAAAGCCAGAAATACAGCAACTAGGGATACAGCAGGAGTGAGCAGGAGGTGGGCAGGGAGCTGGGCAGGGCGCTGGGCAGGGCGCTGGGCAGGGAGGACGGGCCTGAGGGACCTGAGGGGCCTGAGGGGCTTGAGGAGGGCACTTGGGTGGGCATTTGGGGAGGCACTTGGCAGGAAGCTGGCACTTCTGCTGGTTCTGTTGGCAGGACATCTTGGAGAAGGTTCAGTTACTCTAAAAAACAATGCAGATAGTTTGAAAGTTCAGTGAATACAAATGCAATTTGTATCAGTATCTTTCCACAGTGTCTGAAGTTCCGTAATTGATTCCGTGGCTCCAGGGCCCATACTCACAGCAGAGTAGGCCTGCTTTTCTGGCACAGGAGCAACCAGGCAGTAGGTAAGTTAGAATTTGGTGACACCTTCTCCTGGTTCTCCCAAGACTCTCTGGCTACAAAAGCAGCAACTTAGAGCACTAAGTAGCTCCCAACGTCTTAAGTTGCTTTTATCACATCTCCTAACTCATGCATTCTAGAAACCAGGTGTTGAGCCTGAGCCCATGGTTATGCCACTAACCATGCTCCTCATCATTTCTTTTTTTTTCTTTCTTACACCATGGGCTCTTCCTTTAGAGCGTCCCCTCCACCCGACCCCAGTCTTGAGTTAACATTCAGCCTCCTCTGGGATTGCTACTTTGGAGCGCATGCGATGATTTCCACAAGCTTGATCCTCCTGCAATGACCAGTTAGTTCCCATTCACTCCAACGTGGAGTGGCTCGGTCCCATTCAGCTGATGAGTGGCAGTCCCGGCCATTCCCCAACTGCCATCAGACCAGAAAGGACACTCACCTTGTTCTCCTAAACTCAGACAAGCGATGGGAGCGTCAAATGAAGTGAGGACACAGTGTGCTCTGAGGACTTTTATACATATCCCGCACCAACACGAGGGAATGAGCCGCGATGACGTGAAGACTGTTCCCAACCAGGTGGTTATGATGACGATGCCTCGCGTTCCAGGCTCTGTCATTTTGTCATCCTCAGTCACTATTGGGTCTTCCTCATGAGTATTCTCCCCATAAACCTTGGGAGGATTTTTATAAAGATAAGAAGGTCCTGATTTATGGGGGAGTGTATAATGGCACAGCTTAGGGATTGCATTTAAGGTTCTAGAAGAATCCAAAGCATGCTTGAGGTGAAAACCTATACACATTGTAATCGGGCATTTTCCCGCCAAATCGCGTCGTAACGTGGGGCTTTTTTGACATTTTCTCGCAAAATTAGACTTTCCATAAAATATTCATATCTTTCGATCTATTTGATATTTTTCTATGAAACTTTCAGTGTTTTAGTTTAAAAAGAGGTCTCTATTTACTTTGCAAAATATGTGTTATTGTATTTTTTACATACACAAAATTACTACATTCTAGGTAAACATATAAAAAAACACTCTTTCGCAATCAAAATAATTTTATTTATACAAAACTACAATGTTTTTTCGAAATTTTCAACAGATCTTATAAAAAAAAAACTATAACCTAATAGTGCTTCACTGTGTGGTAGCGTTCGAAACACTTTCCTTTGTGCAGGGGGACATTACAAAACTTGCACATGTACCGCGTTTCACTGCGTAGTTTATGAGCGGCACACACACGACAACGACGTAAAACATTTTTATTTTTGCCGGTTCCAACTAGAGGTTCCAATGTATGTTTCCTCATGTCCGTTGACAGTCTCCCTGGTGGATCTGATTTTACTCGTTTCCCACAAAAAATGTATAAAGCCACAAATGTCGGATCAAGCAAGGATACAGCTCAGAGTTTCTGTGGGTTCTACCAACAGGTTGGGAACCAGTAATCTAAGCACCCACAGGGCACTACTGGGTGCTCAGTGTCCCTGGTTCGGATTCTAACATGCCTAAAACATTGACCAACAATGTAGCGTCGTAGAAATGCCCAGCTGGAAAGGGTTTTAGTTCACTACTTACACTCCACATGTAGATGAGGACCCTGAGCGCCAGAGAGGACAAAGGAGACGCTCAAAGCTATACAGTCTGAACTGGTAGCCAGGTTCTGAGTCTCTGACACCACAAATCCAGGCTCCCCCATCCCTGATCACAGTCCCCCCTTCAACCTGCATGGTTATAGCCCCTGAAATCTACTGTGTCCTCAATGCCCTGTTCCTTCATGCCACTCCCCACACATCCAGTGTGTTTTCCTTGGTCCATCATTTCAACCATTCTTTTGGCAAGACAGTAAACTCTTCACTCCTTTGGCTTGTCAATACACTTGACTGCCAAAACCTCAACCCTGGCTGAAACCTCTCTGCTATGCCTAGCTGCTATAGAAATAATTTATTTTTTTCAAAGGACACTTTGGCAGGTTGGCATTATCAGAATATCACGATCATCCATCGAGGCTAGTTTCAAAGCACTGCTTGGCAATCCTATATATTTCTCTGTATTCACCACACACACACACACACACACACACACACACACATGCACTATTTCTCTTCTTTCAACCCTTCTCTGCTGCCTGTGCTTAGATAATACTGTTGCTGCTGCTTCTTGGAGCAACCAGTAGCTGTCAAATGTAAGGTACTCCCGCTTCCCACTACGAGTATTCAAGCCGCCCCACGCCTGCACCCCTCCTTTATGATTCCCTGTGTTAGAGGAGCAGCTCCTTTTGTTTCTTAATGCCTGACTCTACTCTTTTGTTCTGGATCCTTATATCTTCAACCTCAATTACATTAGTTTCTCCCAGGAAATGTCCCCAGGATATCTGTATTTCTGATAACAGCTTGCTTGTATTTATTTTTTAATATCTATTATCCTGGATAGAATGAAATCTCAGTGTTAGCTGGTTCATTCTTTATCCCCAGCGCCTACACAGTGCTTAACATTCTTGTATGTGCTCAAAAAATATTTGTTCGATGAATTAATGAGTGATTTGTGGCTGAGGTTAGGGTCTCCCTCCTCAGAGGCAGGCACATGAGACAGGTGTGCAATGCTGCCCCAAGAATAGAGTCATGGATACTGGCCAACATCCAGGGCTTTGCAGTGGAAATTGGGGCTCTGGTCCTGGCTCTGAGGAGACTGGATCACATGATCTCAGTACAGCTTAAGTCTGTATTTGCATTTATGAGCATCAGATCTCCGAGAAGCTAACACCTAGCCCAAGTGTTCCTTTCCTGGTCTCTTCCTTCTTTCTGCTGAATATATTTCACCTGGGGGTGGCAATGCTTGGTGAACTTGATGAAGAAGGGAGAGATGGTCTATGAGGATACGAAATATTCAAAGTTAGGTCATGCTTTGAGGAAGCAACTCCATCTAATCTGTTTAGTTCATCCTACCTATTAGAGGAAAATCACTTAACTTCTGGCCTTGTGCCAAAGCGGAGTATTGTGTACACAGTATTTGGGACTCTTACCTAATTTGCCTCTCCTAACTGAGAGTATGAGATACTGAGGCCCAGATATGTAGCAATAAGTAAAAGTATGCTCCTTTCCTGTAATGGCCTCTACTAAAATATTACAAATAATTGGAAAAGGTTTGAAAGTATCGTTCTGTTGTGTTGATCCAACACCATCAAGGAACTACTGGTTCAATAATGAAAAATTATTTATCCCAAGAGAAACTCCCTTCTTGTAGTAATTTTGCAAATACTCCTTCATGGATAATAATTGCTGAGTGCCTGTTTTGTACAGGGTTTTGAGAATTCAAAGATGAAGATACTTCTTTGTCCTTAAGGAATGGTACAAATGGGATGATATGAGGAAAAAGAGGTTCAAATTTATTCTCAGCCTTCCATCCATCAAACATGTTGTTTGCATGGTTACTGCACAGTCGCTCCATGAGTTTCTTATTGTTAATCCTGTTTTACAGATAAAAGAGACTAAGGCTCGAAACAATGGAAGGTAGTCTGCAGATGAGGGACAACTGCTGTTCTAGATGGAGGGAAGAATGCATGTATGCATGCGCACGGAGATGTGAAAGGGCTTGATCTCTTCCGGAAACAGAGGGGCCGTGATATTGGAGAAGAATGAGAAGTGGGACACTGAAGGGAGGGGCCCAGAACATGAGAGCTTTACTTGCTGGGCTGTATACTTTAGCTTACAGATAAATGGTTTCCAAATTACAGTCTTTGAAGCCTTGTTGCCAAGGATGTTCAAACATCACCTCTTTCATGAGCCACTCCTCCTGACAGGATGAGCTGCTCTGTGTGTGGGTGCTCCCCATTGTTGCATCAGCTTCATGTATTTACATAGCACAGAAGCTGGGAGAAGATGGGTCTAGAATTGGATCACAGGAATTTGACAGGTAGTAGGTTGAAAATACCTTTTAATTTACTTCGTTTTCCTCATCATTTTACTTAGATGGGGGTTCCTAAAAACTTTGAGTCACATTTCTAAAATACCATCAATTTTTTAAAGAATATCTTCTATTTAAAAATTTTATTTTTTTCCATCACCATTTATCCCTCCTATGCCCTCTTCCCTCTCTACCACCCCCTACCTCCCTGCAATCACACACTGTTGTCCATGAGCTTTCTTTTTTTTGCTCAATCTCTCCACCTCCCCCAACACACACACTCCCACTAGAGCTATCTGCCTAAAAATACCATCAATTCTTTTTTTAAAAATATATTTTATTGATTTTTTACAGAGAGGAATGGAGAGGGATAGAGAGTTAGAAACATCGATGAGAGAGGAACATCATCAGCTGCCTTCTGCACACCCCCTACTGGGGATGTGCCCGCAATCAAGGTACATGCCCTTGACCGGAATTGAACCTGGGACCCTTGAGTCTGCAGGCCGATGCTCTATCCACTGAGCCAAACCAGTCAGGGCAATACCATCAATTCTTAATCCTTGACTATTTAAGTTGCCTGGGAGGAGGCAAAAATCTGGGCTTCCATTGACTCTCTGCTGCAGAGAAATTACACTTTTACCTGCTTTGTATTTTGGAGATATACATGTGATTTAACTTGAAAACAGGATCATGCTGCTTTAAAAGGTTGATCAGAAACAATGGGGCATCTTTGATCCTTTAAGTAAGGAAGCAACATGATAAGATTTACATTTTAGGCAGATTATTGGTATCAGGTGACCTAGACTTGGTTACTGAAGAAGCTGAAGTCTGTGAATGGCCAGGCTAAAGTGTGATAGGAGACTCAGAACTGGACGTGGGCAAGCTCTTTGTTAATGAGCTTGTAGACAGAGGGACTGGCTGAAAGGTGATTGGGGGTCTTTACTTGTCTGAGGCCTCCCTAAGCCCAGTTCTTGCATTCCTGGACTCTGCTGTCATGTGCCCAAGCATTCCTTCACCATCCTGCCTGCTTGAGGATTCAAACATGCTATGGATTCCAGCCTGTGTTAGGTGTGCCCCTTAACAGAAGGGTGAGGTTCCCGCGAGGCTGGCGTTGACATGCATGAGATTCTTATCAAGCTCATTCCCAAGCGATGAAAGAAAGGAAAATAAGGACCTTCCTCTGCCTGAAGCAGTCAGACCTGTGAGCCATCCTCCATTGGGCTAGAATCCCAGTGAGCAGGCCACATGTGGGTCTGACTGGGCCAAGATCCCTGCAGGAGAATTTGCAGTCTCCCCAAGGGCAATGGAATTCATTGGTCATTGAAGAGCTGATACTTCTCTTGGGGTGGAGGAAACACTCATGACCCATGTTCAATAACCATGTCCAATGGCCCCGTGGGTCTTAGCACTTCTCAATTAGTAGACAAAAGAAAGGGGAAAGACTTACTCCTTCTAACACATCCCCATCCCTTCTATAAGGTGGCCTCTAACGCCAATTATTCTCTCTGTCGGTACAGTGTGAGCTAAACACATAGGCCCACCATGTATAATATGATGGTTAAAAGAAATATTAGGAGCAAAGAAACCAACACTATCCTGCATTCAGTGGTGTTCCATAAGCAATAGTTACAGTGCCAGCATTACCATTATTTATTGTAGTCCAGGCATTCCCCAGCTTCTGAGTCCTATACCCATGGCATTGGGGGCCTCACACCAATATCATGTGACACCAGCATGACAGCCTCTTTTCTCTCTAATATCTTCTGTGGACAAAAAAAAAAAAGGAGGGCACATGATAACCTGACAAGCTCAGGGGAGGCCTGCATGCAAATTCAAAGATCTGAAGTAATCACAAAGGATGGTCCGAAATTAAAACTTTAACTAGAAGCCGTTATGGTGGGTAATCAAGTCCAAGACCGGTATCTTCCCTGACAAAGGTCAATCTTTACCTTAACTGAGCCTATTGTTTTTCTGCAACTACAATAGCATCTCGTTGAAATGTCAGGGTAACTTGTAACTTCCCTTTTTCCAGATGCCTCAGGGCACAACCAAGTGCCCTGGGCTGTGATGAGTATCACAAATTCCTTCATTGTTATTGTCAGCTATTAATTGTTGGCTGTTAACCATCCTGTACTGACCTAAGTAGAAGAAGTGTGTGTCTACCATTTTACTTTATATCCAATCCCAGAGGTCCTCCCCCACCTTTGCTTTCTCCAACTCCCTAATCTATAACCAATGGATTTCATGTAACCCACTTACCTCTCCTCCTTTGATTGTAATGTATAAAACAAGGTGAAAAACTGCCATTCTCTAGAGCATTATCCCAATACTTGAGATCCTACTTCCCAGCAATTGTCAACAGTTTGACTCAAACTCACAAAAATTCTTTTCATGTATCAATGAAAAATAGACTAGTTGAACAATTAGCACAGGGAATCCAAGTACTGACTAAGAAAATATGAATAGGCCAAAATATTAAGTAGTATTTTTGTCAAAGAACATTATTTTTTGTCAAACTTTTCTCCAATAGTTGTTTGGTGAATATCTGTTTTTAATAAAGAGCAAAAATAAAAAAACAGATATTTTTAGATGGTAAGCTTTACATAATCAACCAAACATTAATAGGCTTTTTTCTTAGGGAAAAATTATATTTCCTCCCCAGAAATCTCTCACACAAACATAACAGAACTTCTAAAACCATGTTTAATTACCTATAAGCTAAATATGAAAGTTCAAGACATTGTCTATCAAAACTTACAAGACATTGTTTTATATACTATAAAGCACCTTTTTTCCTCTCAAAAGGAGAAGCATCTATATTTTCATTACAAGTATTGATTTTATGACAGTAAACTAGGCAGATATTGTCAAGTTTCTCTAACATTGCTTTTCTGCATAATTAAATTATTCCTTTAGCTGGAAAAAGAAATCCCTTTCCTGAAAATGATTTACTTAAATTGAGGTATTTTAATTGCTCCCAAATATTGAAAAAAAAATATTCATAAGCTTTGACAATTCTAGAATTACAATTCAAAAAATTACTAAGAATAATCACCAATGAGAATGTTTATTTTACTATGTTTAGCTAGCACAAGAATGGAAACAACCTAAATGTCCAATATTAGGAAACCAGTTACACAAATTATGGTGTCTTCACAAAATAGTGTTATTTTTTATTAACATGTAAGAGTATTAACATAAATTATATTATTAGGTTAAAAACACAGGTTATAAAATATTCTGAAATTATCCCATTTTGTAATTTTCAGGAAATGTGGAAGTCTATGGAATTATTAGCAGTGGTTATTTTAGGTGATAAGATTTGCAATTGGTCTTAACCATCTTACTTATGCTTATCTACCTTAACAAATCTTTACAACATGAAACAAGTATGTATCATTTGCTTAATTAGAAAATTTATACATAGAAAATTATAATTTTATATAATTTTTATATACCTACAGGTGTGTGTGTGTATATATATCCTCTATAATAAAAGGCAAATATGCAAATTAACTAAACGGCAGAATGATCGGTTGCTATGACATGCACTGACCACCAGGGGGCAGACATTCAATGCAGAAGCTGCCCCCTGGTGGTCAGTGCACTCCCATAGGGTGAGCACTGCTTTGCCAGAAACCCTGAGCTGGGCTCATGGCTGGAGAGCACAGTGGCAGTGGCCAGAGCCTCTCCCACTTCCTCAGCAGTGATAAGGATGTCCAACTGCGGCTTAGGCCTACCAGACCTAAGCTGCCAGTTGGACATCCCCCAAGGGCTCCCGGACTGTGAGAGGGTGCATGCTGGGCTGAGGGACAAACCGCCCCCATCCCCACGTGTATGAATTTCACACACACATATAGTAACAGAGACAAAATCAGGCCCCAGCAACCAGGAAGACTAAGTCCTGGAAATAGGCATCCTCTACAATATAATCTATTAGGGTGAGTACTTGGGAAAAAATATTTTCTGTCCCTTCCCTGCCACCCGCTCCCCCCCCCCCCCCCCCCCCCCCCCCCCCCCCCCCCCCCCCCCCCCCCCCCCCGCCGCCCCAGAAAGTGAGAATCAGATAAGCATTGTTCCATGGAACCTAGGTTAATATACAACATAGCTGAGCTTCAAGCCCGTCCAGACCCCTGTACCTTACCGCAGGTTCCCCAGCTTCAGGCTTACAGACCCTGAACTTGGCCCAGACTTTCCCCAGTGACAGTACTTTGGTAGCTGAGATTTTCTACCCTAAATTCAGTAACTCAGCTGATTTGAGTTATTATAAAGAATTCAGGTTATAGTCCCACAGCCTCATCTCACACCTGACATTCCAGCCAAATTAAAATTCATGACGTTGGCAAGTACCACATGTGACATGCATCCGTTTACGCTGTATCTTCCACCACAAAGATTCTTCCTCCTCACTCCACCCACAGGACCAGAGCCAGCTTAACCTTAAATGCCTTGTTTAAATGCTACCTACCCCAGGGAGCCTGTTCCCTCCGCCAACACACATGCTCTCTCTGTTTGGGACTTCTTCCAAAGCCCGGGAAAACACCTTAGATCAACATCAAGATAAGCCTCTCCCTGCCGTCCTTGACCTTTTGAACTTTTTCTTTCCCCTTTAAGTATTTTTTGACACAAAGTGGGGGGAAAATAAGTAAGTCCATCAGCTTAAAGTTACCTTCATTAGTTCATGTATTTCAATCTAGAGAGTACATTGCCTCTCCAGCTAGATTGTAAGCTTTTCTAGAGCAGAGACAAACCTCCTATTTGCATCTTCGATCAGAGAGTCCAGTACACAGTAGGTAGCAGTACAAACGTAAGTTTATTACATTGAAGCCTTCAGGGCTAGGATTATGTGGTGACCTCGGGTGATGGCCGTGAAAATGCTGAGGACTCAGTCATGCATCTCAGATTACCTGTCTCCTTGAACCCCCACTGTCAGCTGTCTTAGGAGGAGAGAAGGAGGGGCAGCATCCGCCTGTGGAGGTCTGGGCACATCTGAGCTGGAACCTCAAGGGTCACAGCAGCCAGGGCTCCACGGGAAGCAGCTGTCTCGTTGCTGAGCTGAGGGGGTGGGGAAGACAGAATCAGGCGTGCAGCTTGGCTGAGATCTCACTTCTTAAGTGCTGGGGCCTGGAGGTGTTTCCTGACCCAGAAGAGAGGGAAGGTCCTGAGCTTCCCAGAGGAAGGAGTACACATGACCTGGGTGGGGAGAGAACAACTATCGCTGTGCCCCTCACCTCTCTGGTCACCTCAACATTCCTCCTCTTTTATGTGGTAGACCGTGCCACCCCTGAGGCAGCGGGGCGTTCGGCTAGCCCTCCTAGCACCGGCCGGGCTCTGAGTCCCTGAGCTTTGGGACCCAGAACCACAGCCTCCTGCACACGGAGCGCAGCGAGGGTCAGAGCTGGGAGCCGGGGAAGGCTGTGGTTCCTGCGGAAGGGAGCATTTGGGAGCCTGCAAAGACTCCCAAGATGGTTGCTTCTGCTGTGACATCGCTGGGCTAGCAGGTCGAAACTGGAAGGAAAAAGAGCATTCAGTTAGACCAGGAACTTGGGTGCCAGTTTCTCTTCTCCATGAGTTGGAGGTGTCAAAGGGAGCCTAGCACTTGCAGTCTGCTAAAATCCATCCCAGGAGGGGAAAAAATGGATAGGAAAGGGCTAAATATTTGGGGAGTAAATCATGACGGGAATCCCAGGCGACCCATTCACCAACAACCAGACTAGTATTTTATTCTTCTTAAATGAGAAGAGCAATATGCAACCTAGTCCACGTTTCCCAGGCCAATGTCCCCCATGGCCAAATGGAGAGGAGAACTGATCTTGGCTCTCTTCACTCAATCTTATTTTGACCCGAGACTCTGAAATCTGTATGTACTTTATGTCCTTCTCTGACCCTCTAGCTTCCATGGCATTCTCCCACGTGAGATCATTCCAGATCTTTTGCAGGAACCCACTTGCCTCCCCTTCTCTCTACCCAAACTTCTCCTATCAGGCTTATCTACCCTCTGGGAAGAGACAAGAGGAAAGATTAAGGCTGCCTTTGCAGCATCTGAGTGAGGAACATCGAAGTGTCTCTCCACTCAGAAGTAGCCTCACCCCAGAAGAAGATGTGTGGGAAAGTCACCCCCGGAGGAGTCTGGAGGCCTTGTGGGGCCAGGAAGGAAGAGGCCATTTATACATCCTGCAGTTGAAGCCTCCAGGCTACATGTTATTGGAGGACAGCAAAGGAGCAGGTTATCTATCCGGATGTTTCACAATCTCTGAGGATGAATTCCTCAGCTACACACACCTGTGACTGGATCAAAGGGATTCACATGTGAGTGAGTGACCAGAAGTCTGGGGCCTTCAGATTGACCTGAGTGGAGGTGAGTATGACTAGGTCTAAATTATATTCCGGGGGGAAAGGGGTGGATGTGGAAACTACTGCTGTTGCTCCTGCCTAGGATCAGAGAGGGAGAATCAAGTTCAATCCCACCAAAATCTGAAGAGGACCCTACTTGTGTACCCCAACCCATCATCCATGACTTTCATCACCCAGCTCAATGTCATAGCCTCCATGGAGACCTGCCTGGTCTCTTAGCCACAACTGAATTCTCCAATCTCTGAAATACATAGACACCTCTTACAGACTTTATAGCTGCTCAGGGTCAAGGTAACCTAAATACTTGTCCTATCTCCTCTATTAAACAGTTCCTTAATGATAGGGACTTTGTCATGTCTTCATTCCTAGGGCCTGACAATAAAGAAGATGCTCATTCATATTTGTTGAATGAAATAATATGTGTGCCATTAGAATAGACTTTGTGTTTGGGAAGAACAAAAAAAATCATAGGAAAACAAAATCCCACCCATTTTTGTTTTGTAGATCTTGACTTCTTATGTTCACTAGCCTCACCTAAGACCTTTGTGAACACCCTTCCACAAATAGTATAGAGAAATCTGTGGGTGTACCTCACCTTACACAACAGACCAGGAATAGTGTGAAGAGAACAACATTTGTTAATCCTGCTATCTCTTAAGTGTAAGGGGGACACTGTGGACACTTCAACTACATTTCCTGAATATTATGATATTTTGATTTAAATTGTGTGAAAAGTTCAGTTTGGTAGGAGTGTCCAGGAATTCAATGCCATGACTCCTACAGGTACATTGTTTTGTCTCCAAAAATCAGCAATACTCATATATTCTAGTAAGAAAGGCTAAGACATCTTCTGATCTGGGCTTTTTCCTTCAGGTAGGATGATAGCCAAACCACCAATAATCCTCACTTCTACATAAGGCTACACCATCATAAGGACTAGCTTGTTTACCCAGACCATTGGGTCTAAATGCATTGCTTTCATTTCAATAGAAGAAATTGTCACTAGCAAAGAATGGGCTTAGTCTTTTATTCATCAAAGGGGGCAGTCTCTTTTGTTCCCCATATCTCACGATGCAAAGGAAGAAGAGGAGAAGCTGCTGAAATTTAGAAGAAAAGAGTTAAAATTGTGCCTAGAGTTTAAGTTGCCCACACTCCTCATAAATAACTTTATAAGAAAAATTACAAAAGAAATCTTTATAAAGTCTTGAGAAACTGAGTCTTTTTAAGCTTAAAAAAACAACTAAACCAAAAACATTGAAGGAGAACCTTCAGAATGACAGCATGAAGAACACCTTGCATTCTTTTCCAGCAAAACCACTATAATTGTTGGTAAGGGCACACAGCAAATGAAAAAAAAATGTTTATCCAAGAAAATCTACTAAACCTCAGTGACAACAGCAAGAGTCTATGGCTTAAATCATAACTTGTTTCCTCCCTGACGCTTTTCAACTCCGCATGATGGTAGCTCCGCTCCAGGAAGTTTTGACCAAAATGATGGGGCTCCTCCTTCCCTAGATCCAAGACACAGGCTGTGGTGTCTTTGAAAGATTGTTTTCTATCACCCCCCACTCTGAGTTGCAAAGACTAAATTCCAGGGGATGGCAGCCAAGATTTGGGGACTTCCTTCTTCCACCCAAATCGGACTTGTGAGTCAAGAGTGACTCTACCTCAGGTGCACCAGGCCCAGAATACTGGGACCCTGATCATCTTTGCCCCAATCCACCTGTATAGTAGAGATTCCAGGGTGAAAGAGGCAATTCGAGAAGATTAGAGGTTGCCCAGTATAGCATCATGTTCATAAAACAGGTGTGGCACTCCAAGGAAAGCAGACAACCACTCCCATCCCCAGCTCCCAGCAGTGGCTCAGAGATTTTGGCCAGGCAAAGAAGCAGGCCATGGGAACAGAAAACCGAAATTCTCCCCAAAGTAGCCAATTTTATTCAGAGCAGAGTTGACGTCCAAGCCTCTAAACACTCTAGAAATAAGGGAGTTTTTCTTGGCAAGTAATTAAGAAGAGCCATGAGAATAATATGCTAATGTGCAGGACAGCTAATTTATCCCAGAAAACCAAGGAAAGTAAAACTAAGTATCCACTCTGGTTCAGAACAAACCTCAAATACTGGCCTCAAAACCTACCCTTGCAGCCCTAGCCAGTTTGGCTCAGTGAATAGAGCATCGGCCTGTGGACTGAAGGGTACCAGGTTCGATTTGATTCTAGTCAAAGCTATGTGCCTTGGGTGAAGGTGCGATCCCAGGCCCTGGTCGGGGCTAATGAGGAAGGCAACCAATTGATGTGTCTCTCTCACATTGATGTTTCTCTCTGTGCGTCTCTCGCCTTCCCTTCCACTCTCTCTAAAAATCGATGGAAAAATAGCCTCCAGCGAGGCTTAACAAAAATAAAAATAAAAAATAAGCTTGCAAAAGTGTCTGGATCTAATTGGATCAGATTATGAAACAATTTATGTCCCAGAACATTATCAAAAACAGTAGAGCATCAACCAGCTGATGTGTGTCAGGTGTGATACCAGTAGAAGAAGACAACTCAACAGAGAAAGAGACAACAAAGAGAGCTCTGCTGAAACTACTGTCATCCAGGATAACTAAATACATGCCCAAGGCTGAACCCACTGAGGAGTAAAGTCTCAGGCTCAGGCTTCAGGGAAAATAGGCCACACTAAAACAGTCCCTCCAAACCACTAAACGAATAAGCAAACAACAACAGCAACAAACCCCGGGAGAGGGGAGGGGAAAGGATCACTATTCAGAGTTGCTATAATATATTATCTAAAATGACAGATTTTCAGCAAAAAACATGAGACATGGGAATAAGCAGAAAATTCTTATTCTTACACAGTAAAATAAGCAAGAAACAGAAACATCCTATGAGAGAGCCAGAGACTGAACATAAGTAAACTTTAAAGCAACTATTATAACTATACTTACAGGAGAACATGCTTAAAGAATTAAAGGAAGGTGTGATAATGTCTTACCAAATACAGAATGTCAATAATAGAAATTATTTTTAAGAATAACAATATGGAAACTTTAGAATGAAAAAATACACTAAATGAAGTAAAATATTTACTAGAGGGCATCAGTAGTTTATTTAAACTGGCAGAAGAGAGAATCATTGAACTTGAGATAAATCAATAGCCATTATACAATCTGAAGAACAAAAATTTAAAAAATGAATAAGTGAACAAAGCCACAAAAATGTGGGACACCATTAAGCTCACCAACATATGTTTAATATGAGAACCAGAAGCAAAGGAGAGAAACAGAAAACATATTTAAAATAAGGCTGAAAATTCCCCAGATTTGATGAAAACAACTAAACAGTCAAAAAGATCAACAAACTTAAAGTAGATAAACACAAAAGAGTTCCACATTCAGGCACATCTTAGTAAACATGTTTTTTTAAAAAAGATGAAGATAAATTCTTGGAAACAGCAATAGATAAATGACTCATCACTTACAAAGACCCTAATAATGACATATGACTTCTCATAAAAAAAAATGGAGGCCAGGAGGCATAGGAATGGCATTTTCCAAATGCTGAAAAGAAAAAGAAAAGGAAGAAAAACCTGGGTCAAAGATGCACATAAAGATCAATGGAAGGCAACTGAGAGTCCAGAAGTAACCCATCAATGTATGGTCATTTGACTTTGGCAAGGAGTCAAGACATTTCATGGAGAAAACAATAGTTGTTTCAACAAACAGTATTAGGGAAACTGAATATCCACAAGTAAAAGAATGATCTACAATATTTAAAAATTATGACATTAAAAAATTCAAGTGCATCAAGAATCTAATTGACAAGTTAAAACTATAAAACTCTTAGAAGAAAATATACAAGAAAATCTCCATGACCGTGTAGGACAACACAATCTTGACTTCCATGGAACGCTGGTCTGAGATAGATACATAGCACCCATGTTTAGGAGGCAACTCGCCTAAGGAGAGAGAAAGAACCTCGGACCTTTGAGTATACCTGGTCTCAATTGAAACATTACATTTCTTGGTGATATAAGATGCTTTTGTCTAAGAATTTATATGTAGATAGAATGTTTGTTATCTGTTACTTTGGCCAACAATCAACTCCATACTTGTTAGTATATTAGGGGACTTAGAGGGAATCACCCAATGTGTGTAGTGCTTGAGCTTCCTCTTATTCCTGAAACCAAAGGAGATATATTCCTCTTCCAACTTCTTGGAATGGCTCTTTGGATGATCCCTCACCGAACTTTGAATCTTGAGTGATTAATAATTAGAGACATAGTGACATCTAGAGGTCATACTGATGACAGCAGTGGTGAAGTGTGAACTACCCTATTCTCCTGATGGGTTCCAACTCTCTGGTTCACCAGACACCTGTGTTTTTTCATAGATTAAACCATATATGTGACTTATTAGCCACTTATCCAATTCTTATTAAGACTATCAAGGTATAATAACTCAAAGAAAATTAAAAATGATTAAATCTTATGAAATGTGCTATTTTAAAAATCTTTGATGATAAAGCAAGACTTCTTTACAAAATATAGAGATGAAATATTTGACTTGAAAGTTGGACTTGGGCCTCAAGAAAAGGGAGAAGTTAGTGATGTTTTTAAAGTTCCTGGTTCTTTTCTTATAGTTTTGAAATTTTTATGATATTTGCCACATGCAATATGCATATTTCTAGTTAGAATTAACTAATACTCATGGTCTGTTTTAGAAAGTTCATATATAATTCCTAAACATTTTTTTTTACTGAAGGAGAAAGGAATCTGGCTATGGATAGGAAGAATATCATGAAGAGAAAAAGGAGACCAATAGAGCATAGGACACACATCTGTCTTCCTGTCGTGCCCAAGGCACCGGAAAGCTGAGTCCCAGGCACTATGTTCACGGGAGACACCAGGAGGTTGCACTCAGGCAGGCACACAGGACTCTGCTGAGAAATAGTGTCAGAGGAGGAGCCAGAGCCATTTTCTCTCCCCTCCTTCCATGCCCACCATGTCCCTAGCACATATTTGCTGTCCAGGGTCTCCAGGCAGCATAAGAATAGACAGTAGTGAAAAGAATATTGGGGCACAAGCAGGCAACAAAGAGTTTACAACAGGGTGGTGAGCAGATTCTTTGTTTTATTGTTTTGTTTGAGCAAGCAGATTGCAAGGATGTCAGCTAGGGAATGAGTTACAGTCCGTAGTTTGGGGATCCCAAGACAGACAATAAATTTGGTGTAAGAGGAATAGAGTTTTGGGAGAGGATGCTGGCTTCTGAATCCCAGGACAGAGGGACTGGTTTCGGCTCTAATGACGGCAGAAGGGGAAGGAATTGTGTTCGTGGGGACTCTCAGAGGCTTGAAAGCAAGCAATGCTGGTTCAGGGCCCACGTGGCAAGGAGAGACAGAACTGAGACCAGACATGCTCATCTTTCCCAGAAAGTGTGTAATAAGAGACAACAGTGGAGAACAAGTTGGGGAGCAGACTGTTTTATTGTTTCCCTTCAACAAGGGGCCAGCCAAAGAAATAAACTGGGGCTCCCAGGGCAAGCTGCAAAGGTGGGATCAGAGGTCCAGAGATGAGATGTTAGAAGAGGACACAGATTTCTGGATTCCAAGTCAGAAGAATCTTCTAGAACAGAATTTGAAATCTTCACTAAAATGTCTCAGCAACACAGGAAAGCCCAAGGAAGATGCTCTTGCCCCTTTAGTGTCTCTGATTCTGCTCTTCTTGGCTCAGGGTCCACTTCAGCAGCAGCCTCCAGAGGACTGACCACAGCAGCCTCCAGAGGACTGACCATAGCCCCCTCCATAGCTGGAGCCCCCTCCGCAGCAGCTAGAGCCCCCTCCAGAGCTGGAACCCCCTCCACAGCAGCTGGAGCCCCCTCCAGAGCCCCCTCCACAGCAGCTGGAGCCCCCTCCAGAGCTCCCTCCACAGCAGCTGGAGCCCCCTGAGCTGCAGCAGCCAGAGCTTCTGTGTCTGAAGAGATGAGACCTGCGGGGCCTG